>JAPYKE020000192.1:415000-646933 GCA_028554795.2 Sinohyriopsis cumingii | reverse complement strand
TGGTTCGCGTTTTCAAGCTGACCATTTTTTTTAAATCTCACTTAAACATTTTAACATAAACACTCACACTCACATCGGTAGAGTCAGAACAGACGTGTTACAGTACTGAGGGGCATGTTATCTTTTTTTTCAAACTAATAAATTTGGGGTTTGTATGAAGTAAAGAACCGAAAGTACAGTGAAACTCAAGGATGATGACCCAATCTGTCTGTCTATTGATGCGTGTATTTACTTAAGAAGAAATATGACCTCTAAAACACAAAGAGATACGGCAAGCATGATTAGAATGAACATAACGATGTTTTCCTTCACGTCCGTGTAATTTAGAGTTTCAATCCTCTTTGAAAACAAACTTGGTCTCCTTTTGTAGGGCTTGAAATAATAAAAAACCTGAAAAAATCTTAAGCACTTTGCTATAGATAATTTCATCAACAGACTAAACAACATAAATGCCGTTACAACACTAGAAAGCCTTAAATCTTCTATCAAAAAGAAATGTATCAAAAAATTAAAGATTAACGATAACTAACCAATGAAACCGAATTTAACAAAGGCAGTGACATGTGAAGAAATGTCTCTCACTTTGGAAAGGTAGGCGAATGTACTCTGTCATGCACCATCAACTTGAAAAAAAATTATAAACAGAGAGAAACCTGAATTCAAAATTCAGTTGTTTGTTTTCTTCAAAATTGTTTCGTTTCTTTTTTCTTTTTTTGGAACAAATCTAAGCACTAATATAGAGTGGAAAAGGGAAAATGCACATACAAGCTTTGATATTTCTGAAAAAATGAGGGGATATTCCTAACGTTCATAACCACCTATGGACTTGGACTTGTCTGTGACTTATCCACAAAACAAGATGTACATATTTCTGGTCAAGCTGCAAGTGTGTGCGTGTTTTTGAAAATGGTAAAAATGGGATATACAATTTTCTCGTGATACTTATAAAGTGAAGAGTCTGTGCAAGTGTCAAAAGCCAAAGTCATATAAGTTTTGTATTTTGTACGGCTTGTAAAGATTTCCACTTTAGAAAATGTGAAGTATCACAAGTTATTATCACAAACAGAAGTGGAACATAGGGACTTGCAAGAAAGAAAATAACCCAGACAGTTGGTGTCATCAAGAGTGCTAGAGACGGTACCCGAACTTGCTTGCTTGCTTACTTGAATTAAAGTGATTTTCGCCCTAATGGAGCATATATCACTGGTTTAATAACGCACCGCGTGATTTTTAATTACTCCTAGGGAAGGAAAGAGAGCCTCATCTCCCAGGCTTTTATGTACTCACAGACTACTTTTAAATTTAGCCACTCAGGTGTAGGACTAACTAGTCCTTAACAACCTGACTGAAAGGCTTTAAACATGAGTGGGAATAGTCTCACCACACACTCATATTTCTGTCCGACCGTGGTAAAGGAGGAAAAAGGTGCTCAAAAAGACAGCCATGGGTGTTAAGTACTCAACAAAACGCTAGCCCGTACTTATTTCAAATCAAGTCGTGTCACCAAAAAAGACGACGTGTACGACATCAAAGGCATTGTCAAACGCAGAAACCGTAAAGTGGGCAAACGACGTGTCAAAGAAGTCAAAGTACGTTGGAAAGGATATCCACCCAGTTTTCATTCTTGCATCGACGCTTCGCACTATAAAAAGAAGTGACCATCATGCCCTTTCACACAGATTCAGCTACTGCGATCACTCCTTCACCCAATTCTTCTCTGCAAGATTTACAAACACAACCCTTGTGGGTGTGGTATGGAAAACGTGTGCCTAAAACGCAAATCGTCTTTTTCTGCCAAACCTTCGTGGTGTATTGTGTCATCGGTGCAGCCATTGCCAATTTGAGTTTGCAACAAGGAGACAAACACTTGTGGACCATTGTATTGAGCAGTTACATCGGTTACCTGCTTCCTAATCCCTCCCTGAAATTCTCCTCGAACGGGAACCACGGGAACCTTGTGTCCAGTGTCAGTGCCAGTCACCACTCCAACAACAACCCCATTTTGGGCGGAGACACTCCTCTAACTTCCAGTATCGCCTCGGAGAGCCACAAAACTCTGGAATTATGAGCAATAAGAACCAATTTTACTTAACCTTACCCAGTGACAGTTCCATGGAGGTGTTTCCCAAGAACACGTTATGCTGTTACACGGTCAAATTACCTCAGACCATCCAGTTAGATCACGAAGCCCATTGGGAAGTGGCTTTAGTGGAAATCATTCACCCAACACAAATCAAAAACATCACCGAAAAGCAAGACACTTTCGAGGTGGAAATCCTGAATGCCCAATTGGAGGAAGAAATCAACAAAATAGGGTTTTTAGGGGACACAAGACCAGCCAGCAATCCAGCCTTCATTATCTACACCTTGAAAATTCCTTCAGGTTATTATTTTAGTGGTGAACATTTGGTGGACACTATTGCGGACAGGTTCAACTTAGCCTTTGGCAAAGCACTGAACAGAGCCAAAAAAGGTGTGAAGATTGAGTACAATAAAGTGGCTCATCGTCTCGTGATCAAATTTCAAGATACGGACACATTGTCCCTCAGGTTCAATGGTAGTTTGTTTGAAATTTTGGGCGGACATGCAGAAATGGTCGCAAGCAATATGAGCCCCAAGATCAAAAGTAATATGGATTTTTACAGAGCTTTTGGAAACCCGGTAGAACTGAACCAAGGACTTAATTTGATCTTTGTGTATTCCGATGTGGTGGAGTACAACGTGGTGGGACACACCTCTGTTCCGTTACTGCGTGTCATTCCTTTCAAAGTGGATAGTACCACAAACAATGACCAGGAAGGTGCAAACACCTATCACGTACACCGTGAATTTGTACATCCTCACTATTTGCCCGTCAGTAAGTCGTATTTAGACACTGTCAACATTGCTATAAAAGGAGATCTGGGACAAAATATTCCATTCTCCAAAGGGAAAGTTACAGTGAAACTCCATTTTCGAAAACGGTTCTCTAACGAATTGTAAGTCAAGACAGCGAGGAGGGACATTTCCACCCTATAAAATCCGGCCAGATGCGTGTGGAATTTCAGTTTGCAGAAAATCTACGCGCAGATAATACGGTGAACGTCATCCTGTATGCTGAATTGGACAATACGATATAAACCAACAGTTTGAGAGAAGTCATTCTAGACTATTAGAAGTCATGGAGGATTTTTATCAATGTTTGTATAGTAGGGATTCTTTGGACATGGAATGTGAAGATCCCTGAGGAAGGAGAATCCCAAGACAAAGACGAAGAAGTCATCATGATGAAGTCTAGATGGCCAGAACAAGAACCACATTTAGTTTCCTGTTATGCTATAGTCTTGACAGAAAAAAATTAAGGAATTGATCAAGAAAAATTGTTATGGATGTCAAAACGATCATCCCAGTCAAATTCAACACGATAAATGCCTGATGTTAAGTCAAGAAGAAAAATTGGACGAGTATCTGGACGAAGCTTGGAGTCTCATCTCGAACAAAGACGTGTTGCACCAGTGGTATAAAGACTTGCGTGAACATTCTTGTCCACCATTAACCACACAAGAGATCCATCGCATCGAAGCTCTCCTGAATCAGAGTGAGGAAACAGAACGAATAACCGTTTATTCGTCAGACATTTTCAAGCAAAAAGTCTGGATCGAGAATTGACCACTTATCATTACCTGTGAAGAAGAAAAAAAAAACAAAAAATGGATACCTGAGAACTTTATTACCTTTTGAACCACAGTTTGTACACTGCTTCTTGGAATCCTGTCGTCTGTGCTAAAGATGAACTCCCTCATTGCACACCTCAAAACCATCAAGCTTATGTGATCAACACGGACGACAGTCATCTCCCAGGAACCCACTGGGTAGCCGTCTACTTTCCTCAAGAAGGATGTGTGGAATACTTTGATTCCTATGGACTGCCCTCTTTGGAAGACGATATCATTGACTTTATGAGAAGAAATGCATAGACCACACGATTCAATAATGTGAAATAACAAGGCACATATTCCTTGGTGTGTGGACAGTACTGTGTGTGTTTTTTCTGCATGATTGCAGCCTGGGCTATTCTTTAGAACATTTAGTGACTCATTTTGATGCTCGTCATTCTTCTAGAAACGATGTGAAAGTACATCGATGGTTTTGTGACCAGTATGCTTATCTTTTGTCTCTAACTAGAAAACGTAGTGTCCATCAATGGCCTAATGACTTCCGACAGTGGAAATCACAATTTCATTCACAACGTTGTCAGCCCTGTTTAAAGTAGAGTGTGAATTGAAAAAAAAATGTTTGGTATTTGAAAAAAATGTTTGATGTTATAGTGTTGGATTATTGTTAAAAAAATGTTAGAGTTGTTTGTTAGTATGAATAAAAAATGTTGTGTTTTGAAGAAAAAAATGCCTTTGTGGTTTATTTGGCTATAGGAATCTTGATTCATGCTCTTTGACTTCTCTCTATCCCTCCCATAACACTATTTGAACGTTCCGGCTAGAAAACCGTGTAGTAATGTTTTCCTTCACGTCCGCGCTTTGACTTTAAGAACCGGGGAAGTTTCCAGTCTGCCCATCCATTGTTAACTCATCCTCCTACGAAGATGTGCTCCAAACTAGCTAAGCTAAACGAAGCCTACGTGAATTTACATAGGGTCAGACACAGTCTGATACCGAAGCCAGAAGAGATAGAAAATGTGAGAATGCTAAAAGTCACTGAAGACCTGAAAGAAGAGCTCTTCAAGGAGGAATTCAAGAAGGAGAAAGAAGAATGGATGGAGAAGTACAGACTTCATAAACAGCAGAGAGAGCAGCAACAGCAGCAGCATGAACCTAACAGAGGCTTTGTCAACAGTTGTATCGACACCAAAGAGTTCTTCTTCTCTTTTCCGAAGAAGCAGACCTTATCCTATGAGAAAGCCTCTCAGCAGAGGAGGCCGCCATCTTATAACCTAAGCGATCGCCATAGCTTCAAGTTCCAAAAAAAAAAATTTCAGGGCTACCCCATACTCTCGAAAAGAAATAACATTCCATTGCCTATGATATGTTAGTCAGTTAGAAGAAAAAATACAGAAGTGAGTCTATCAGCACATGATTTCTTTATCTTGGTTAGAAAGTGCGACTCTAAGTCCTTCGTTTCCGTCGCTTATCAAAATTTTAAAAATAGTAATGTTCTGTAAAAAAGTGAGTGAGTGTTTCTTTTAGGTTTGTGCGTTTTTGTTTTTTTTTGTTGGCGATAATATGGATAATGTAAGTTCGGGTACAACGAAATTAAAAGAATTAGGCCCAGAACTCGGTGTGGAGGGAAGAAATATACGCAACAGTAGCGGGAGCAAGAAATGCAGACCTAGCCAGTTAGCACTCCACCCACCTCGAGAACACAAATAACATCTAGTTAACAGCCGACTATACCTAACAAACAACCTGACCCGGAAAGAGTGGTGGCAAAACAAAGGGCCAATTATGTTAGACAAACGGTATGGCAAACTCAAATGTAATTATCGGAGGCACTACGTTCTTTTCTGGGGCCCAGAGTGGCCGAGTGGTCTAAAGCGCTCTCCGTTACGGATCACTGTCATCTCACCTTTGTCTGCGTGGGTTCGAGTCTCGGATTCGGCTAATGTGGGTATGTGAGAAAACTTGCCAGTAGCTTCTCGTGGGTCGGTGGTTCTTTCCGGGTTTTTCCCGGGTTCTTCCTCCACCATTAATGCTGGCCGCCATGTATAGCCTATCGCGTGCTGAAAAATGGCGTTAAACCCTACAACAACAACAACGTTCTTTTCTCACTCCGATACTACAGGCAATCTCAGCTGAAAGAACAACCACAACAACAATAACAGCGACAGACGCCATAGCAGCGGATTTAAAACTATCTACCTCAACGAAAGAATTAGTATCAGAACCAGAAGAGGAAACTGAGGCGGTTGAGGAGGAAGAGGGGGACGCTGACCCTCGTTGAGAAGTACACCGAAATGGGACTAGATCAAGCATTGTATGACGTTAACAAATCAGGGCAGCTTATTAGAGCCATACAATACGTTGCCTACAAATCTCTAGACACCTTTAAACCAAGACCTTCTCAATGGGGATTAGGGTCAGAGTTCTTCCCCAATTCTACAGACAAACCTACACTGGATACCCCCTCAGTCAACTGGTAGAAGCCGCTGCTTACATTGCCGCCCATCATGGCTACGCATTTCCTGATATCAAGAATCATGAGACTAGGAGTGCAGGAAAGAACGTGAAAGCAAAAGAGAGACGTGTTACCTTCTAATAGAAAAAACAAACTTTTTTAGGGCTCCAAAAGATTGCTTTTTATTAAATAGGGAACCATATTTGGCTTGGTATCCCTCCTTGACTAAACTATTCTCGAAACAAACTTGACCCATTGGAACACCGCAACAAATTTAACTTTTTAAACCTAACAGTGACCAAACTGGTATATGTCTCTTAGACATAATAATTTAAATAAGATCAGTATGGCTATTTTTATGTACACTAAGTACTAATATTAGATAGATATGTTAGGAAGTAGGAAATTTAACAGACTCGTTAGATTTGAACTAATTGCACAAGTGGTTAACACATTATTGGTACTTTTTACTGTCCATTAGCAAAAACGGGACTTGATTTGAAATAAGTACGGGCTAGCGTTTTGTTGAGTACTTAACACCCATGGCTGTCTTTTTGAGCACCTTTTTCCTCCTTTACCACGGTCGGACAGAAATATGAGTGTGTGGTGAGACTATTCCCACTCATGTTTAAAGCCTTTCAGTCAGGTTGTTAAGGACTAGTTAGTCCTACACCTGAGTGGCTAAATTTAAAAGTAGTCTGTGAGTACATAAAAGCCTGGGAGATGAGGCTCTCTTTCCTTCCCTAGGAGTAATTAAAAATCACGCGGTGCGTTATTAAACCAGTGATATATGCTCCATTAGGGCGAAAATCACTTTAATTCAAGTAAGCAAGCAAGCAAGTTCGGGTACCGTCTCTAGCACTCTTGATGACACCAACTGTCTGGGTTATTTTCTTTCTTGCAAGTCCCTATGTTCCACTTCTGTTTGTGATAATAACTTGTGATACTTCACATTTTCTAAAGTGGAAATCTTTACAAGCCGTACAAAATACAAAACTTATATGACTTTGGCTTTTGACACTTGCACAGACTCTTCACTTTATAAGTATCACGAGAAAATTGTATATCCCATTTTTACCATTTTCAAAAACACGCACACACTTGCAGCTTGACCAGAAATATGTACATCTTGTTTTGTGGATAAGTCACAGACAAGTCCAAGTCCATAGGTGGTTATGAACGTTAGGAATATCCCCTCATTTTTTCAGAAATATCAAAGCTTGTATGTGCATTTTCCCTTTTCCACTCTATATTAGTGCTTAGATTTGTTCCAAAAATAGAAAAAAGAAACGAAACAATTTTGAAGAAAACAAACAACTGAATTTTGAATTCAGGTTTCTCTCTGTTTATAATTTTTTTTCAAGTTGATGGTGCATGACAGAGTACATTCGCCTACCTTTCCAAAGTGAGAGACATTTCTTCACATGTCACTGCCTTTGTTAAATTCGGTTTCATTGGTTAGTTATCGTTAATCTTTAATTTTTTGATACATTTCTTTTTGATAGAAGATTTAAGGCTTTCTAGTGTTGTAACGGCATTTATGTTGTTTAGTCTGTTGATGAAATTATCTATAGCAAAGTGCTTAAGATTTTTTCAGGTTTTTTATTATTTCAAGCCCTACAAAAGGAGACCAAGTTTGTTTTCAAAGAGGATTGAAACTCTAAATTACACGGACGTGAAGGAAAACATCGTTATGTTCATTCTAATCATGCTTGCCGTATCTCTTTGTGTTTTAGAGGTCATATTTCTTCTTAAGTAAATACACGCATCAATAGACAGACAGATTGGGTCATCATCCTTGAGTTTCACTGTACTTTCGGTTCTTTACTTCATACAAACCCCAAATTTATTAGTTTGAAAAAAAAGATAACATGCCCCTCAGTACTGTAACACGTCTGTTCTGACTCTACCGATGTGAGTGTGAGTGTTTATGTTAAAATGTTTAAGTGAGATTTAAAAAAAATGGTCAGCTTGAAAACGCGAACCAATACTGTGACGCTCAGTCTTTTGATGTGGTAAGAAGAAATGGTACAACACACACACACAAAGAGGGCTTGTAAGTTCACATTTCAGTCTGTCTGCACTGTAATGGTAACAACGCAAGAACATAGGGATTATTATGCCACACAGTCCTAGAACAAAACAATGCATCACCCGTTGTAAGCCATTTCATTGGCTATACTTATTTTCTTACCGCGTTCACTTCGAATTGACTTGAGCAGCTATTCACACAGTGACGAGAATGGCCATGCTTTACTGGGTCTATCCTATAGGCGATTTATATAAAAAAATATTTTAAAAAATTAAACTAATGCACGAACAATGGTTCCATGGGCGACCATTGTCCGTCTTATTGCAAAATACATCAACATTTAATTTAACCGTGCAGATCGCTAGAACAAACCTCTGATCATATACATTTTGAAAAGTGTTGTGTGACACGGATCGCCATTGTCGCTTGGTGTCTGCTTTCTTCTTCGAAAAGAGATCGTTTCGTCTTGATTATAAAAATTTAATTTGACTAAGTTTTACGCACTACTTGAACTCATACATTTCACGTTGTAGGTGTAAGCCGTCGTTCTCAGTTTTCTGGAAGTTCGTTTTTGCGTTTCTCGGATGTGATACTATTTTTTATGGACCGAACGAAATTTCTTTTGGCGTGAATCAGGACTCGTGGTTTTGTGGCAGAAATGGAGAGCATTGATTAAAGCCCAGTTATGTCGTCTTCGAAATCGCTGACACGGATTTGAACTAACACTTCAGGTTTTGTGTGAGGCGATACGGTACATCATTGCCTTTTACTTCCTCAATGAAATCGTTTCATCTTATTGCAAAATTACATTTGACTAGGTTTCATACGCAGCAGGTCTCTGTATATAAGGAGAGTGTCTTAGCGTCAGAGTATTCATTTCGCTCTCAAACGATCAAAGATGGAAGAGTCAGCACAGATCGACCTGCTGGTCAAATATTTGCTAAAAGTCATACGAAAGCATAATTCACATGCGAAAGTGGCAACAAAACTTACTCTTTTGGTCGTTGATTTGATAAGAGTCATACGAAAGTGTGTAAGTGCTAATGAAGTTTGCTATATCTGCAAAGGTAAATGGGTATTTGTCTCCAGAATACCTGCTTCGTCTAAGAAAGAGAGACAAAAGTCAAGATACCTAATATCGTTGTCAGGAGAAAGGACACTGTAATTCAGAGTGCCCTACGAGAAAAGAGAATAAACAAAAACAAGACGAAACAGAGAAGAGGGATTCAGAAGAAGAAGAAATTGAAGATGATGAAGAACTTGTGCCAGTAAAGACATGGAAATGGAAAAATTGACAATGTGAGCCGATGCGTTGGTCCTGATGTGAAATTTCATACTACCTTCTAAAAGAGAATAGACCAGAAAGAACACGTAAGTGTCTCTTGGTCTTGACATTGTATAATAAGGATGGCGTGTTTTGTTTTCTACTCACACTTTATGAAATTGTGCCCTTTCACCTATCTCTATCCCTCTGGATCATGTTTTAGTTAGAATTGAAATGGAAGGATGTTTTCCTTCACGCACGCTCTTTAGGCATGCAAGTCGGTAAACAATAGTCAGTCTATTCCTCCATTATTTTGTGTCTTGATGTTTCCTAAATCACACACTGATGCCATAAAATAACGGGTTAAATGGGTTTTGTAGTGTTGGGAGTGGGGTGGGTGGGGTGTAGGTGTTTGGCAGAGTTGGTCATTGCAGGTGAGGGCTTAGGTGCTTTCAAAAAACTTTTTCTTCTTCACTCTGTGTTGATAGTATATTTGGAGTTTGTATGCGTTCGCGTACGTTTGTGTGGATAGTTTATTTGGGGTTTGTATCATCTCCCTTCTGTGTTGATAGTATATTTGGGGTTTGTTTTTCCTCTTCCCTCTGTATGTGTATGTGTGTATGTGTGTGTGTGTGTGCGTGTGTGTGTGTGTGTGTGTGTGTGTGTGTGTGCGTATGTCTGCGCGCGTACGTTGTGTGGGTGTGTGTATTGGTCTCTGTTTGTCCGTATAAAACTCACTTTATCCCTATCAGATACACTTTACCTACCTACCTGCAGTAGCGTGCATTCAGGTCAGCCACTTGCAACACTGTTGATATTTAGTGTTCAGTACAGTGACGTCACTGACGCTGGAAATTTCGAGACTATAAATATCGACTTGGGGATTTCCACATTTTGTAGCTATACATATATACTAGAATTCATAAACAGGAACGTCACTCAAGCTGAGGCTATAAAAAGATAGTGGGAATTTCCAAAGGAAAAACCCACAAGTTGGAGCTATAAATAGATAGTGGGATTTCATAGGAATTTCAGCTGATTATAAATACATAGGTATTTATCCACGATCGTCACAGAAGTTGATATTGTAAGTAGTTACTAATTTTATCTATTTTATAGTGTGTGTGTTTATGTGTGTGTGTGTGTGTGTGTGTGAGTATGTCTGCGCGCGTACGTTGTGTGTTTCTGTGTGTGTGTGTGTGTGTGTGTGTGTGTGTGAGTATGTGTGTGTGTGTGTGTGAGTATGTCGGCGCGCGTACGTTGTGTGTGTGTTTGTGTGTTTGTGTGTGTGTGTGTGTCTGCGCGCGTACGTTGTGTGTGTCTATTGGTCTCTGTTTGTCCGTATAAAACTCACTTTATCCCTATCAGATACACTCTACCTACCTACCTACAGTAGCGCGTATTCAGGTCAGCCACTTGCAACACTGTTGATATTTATCCCTAGTGTTCAGTACAGTGACGTCACTGACGCTGGAAATTTCGAGACTATAAATATCGACTTGGGGATTTCCACATTTTGTAGCTATACATATATACTAGAATTCATAAACAGGAACGTCACTCAAGCTGAGGCTATAAAAAGATAGTGGGATTTTCCAAAGGAAAAACCCACAAGTTGGAGCTATAAATAGATAGTGGGATTTCATAGGAATTTCAGCTAATTATAGATACATAGGTATTTATCCACGATCGTCACAAAATGGAACGAAAAAATTGAAAAAGAAGAAGAAAATGAGAAGAGGAAGAAAGAAGAGGAGGAGAAGAAAAAAAAGAAAGGGAAGAAGAGTGTAGGAGATAAAATAAGAACTTGGTGGAGAAAAAGAAGAAATTAGAAGAAGAAGAAGAAAACCCAAAGGCCCTTTTCAGGGCCCCCATATTTCTCGAAAAGAGATAGTCTTTGAATTGCCTACCCCTTTTTTAAAAAAAATTTTTTTTAAAATTTAAAAAAAAAAAATCCCATGTTAAATTCCCCTTGTCCGTAGAGTGTCCCACGATTTATTCCCATGTTAAATTCCCCTTGTCCGTAAAGTGACCCACGATTTTTTGCCATGTTAAATTCCCCTTGTCCGTAATCTGACCCACGATTTTTCGCCATGTTAAATTTCCATTGTCCGTAATCTGACCCAGGGGTCCCTGTAATGCTAATTCCCATTGTCCGTAAAGTATCCCCTTTCACTACTAATTTAGCTGACGATTTTATTATTTCTTGTAATTTGTTTAATTATCGGTATTCTCAACCAAATTAATTTAATCTCACAAACAACTTGAGGTTTTGGGTAATCATTGTAAAGGGACACAATCTCACAAACAACTTGCGGTTCTGGGGTAATCTTTGTAAAGGTACACTCAGTTAAAATGTGAATAGAATCAGCTCTCTAAATACAGTAATTAGTTGTAGGTCGGGAATAAATTGATTTGCCAAGTTATCAAAATGTTTTTCAAACATTGTACTTACCATGTCCTGCTTCAAATGTGATTTGTAATCCTCTAGTTCCCCCATCCTCAGTTCAACACTGAGTTCTCTCCTGCTCAGCCGCCATTTTTCTCGCTTCAAGCAGTTGATGAGACTTTTGGCAGAATCCAGGCCATCCTTAAGACGACTGAACACACCTAGTTTACCTCCGACGCTGGTTTTGGTTTCCGTATTCCCATCGTCGCTAACATCATACTGGAGTATATCAAAACACAATTATTTTCCTATTTTTCGTGACAAAGGTCTGTTTTATCTGTATCTCATTTAAAATTGGGACCATCCTTGCCTATGATTTTATGGCATATTAGCTATTATTAATCCATACGCGCCCACTATGCAGAGAATTTGATATTAGTACTCATTTGAAATGAAATTTAAGGAAAGAGTTCAATAACTGATATCTTTGTTTTTGAACTAGTGAGATATTAATAAGAAGTGAGACGAAATATCGACATACAGTTTTTCTTTCTATTTTTCCCTGTAAAATAAAATATGAGTCGACGTATCTTGTGCAGTACTTACATTTTTGTAGTTGGCCTCAATTTCTGTCAGAATGTCAGCCAGACTATCCAAGTTGTCACACAAATCCTCCGCCGTATCCAGGATATCGCTGCTCTTACGTCTTGGCAAATCACACATCGCGGATAAATTTGGAACTACATTTTTTCCAGCCATTTCGGAAAGGTTTACGTTCATGGTTAGATGCAATTATGTGTCAGGAAGAAATTAAACCAGTCTTTGATTTACTTATTTGTCAATTGTATGGTATTTTAGGTCAATACCATTGCAATTCTGCTTTCAAAGGTAATAGCGATGACCAGCCGTCGAGTGTTACTGGGGTGGTTAAAAAAAGTGGTTAGGTGTCGTAGAAATGATTACATCAGGGCAGATGAAAATAAGCTCGACTTTCGATAACGAATCCTCGTTGAACTTGCCAAGCGCAGAACAGTAAAAACTCTGAAAATATTCAAAATGCGGTGAAAAGTATATAAACAATAGAAGCAATAACAATAGATAAACAGCTGGAAACCAAGTTTTTTGACTTGAATAAATATCATTAGTAAATAGAATGTACTAAAATCGCGCTCAGCTCATATAGATTTAAATATAAAGCTAACAGTCATGTATCCATTCGTATATCGGGACAAGATTAACACGTTATAAAATAATGGGAAAACATCTTCAAAAAGCATGTTTGTCTCTGTTTGTTAAATTTCTTTTGAAATGTAATCACTGATTTTAACCTGAGGGAATGCAATATAAAATTTAGTTGTTTAATATCTGAATTGCAAATATAAACATGAGCTGTTTTAATCATAATAAAAGTATCACTACAATCAGTCTTTTTTGCTAGTCTCGTTCAGGGGCGTTTTTGGAAGGTTAGTAGTACAAAGAGATCCTGTGAAACACAGAAAGAAACAGAAAATTAAGATGACCTAAAGAAATACTTCATATTGATTATATATATATATATATATATATATATATATATATATATATATATATATATATATATAGATAGATAGATAGATAGATAAATAGATAGATAGGTAGGTAGGCAGATAGATAGATACATAAAAGAAAGACAACAATAACATCATATAAAGTAGGTACAACTCACATGTCAATAATGCATTATCCAGAACCAGAGAGCGAGACAAAATCATCTTGTTATCGTATTGATCTGCCACTGTAGTTTCCACGATTAAACTATAATGCAAATTATTTATTATGAACATGTGAACGGATGTTACTTTTTATTTTTTTTCAAGCCAGTAGTGGAGCGATTTCATAGGTGTCATGGAAGGTCATTTTATACTGTGGTAATTAATTTTCATCACCCATTAAGTCATCATAGTTATTGAGGGACAGTAAATTACTCAGGCTAGAACAACATTATTTCTTTGATCGTATTGTTATGAGTTTTTACTTGACAGTACATTATTCAGGCTTGGATAACAGAATTCCTTTAATTATACTGTTACACGTCTGTGATCATGCTAGATTAACTTGGGATTTTAGTATCATATAGTGGCATAGCAGCACTCACTTAGAAACAAAAATGATTATACTTATTCTCTTTTATACTCTCTAACAATTGTATAAGATTATATTCGATTATTTTGGCTTTTGTTACATTGTTCTACATTAGCATCGTTATCGATTATGTAGGCTTTTGTTACATTAATCTACATTGGTGTCGTTATCGATTATGTTGGCTTTTGTTACATTGTTCTACATTGGCATCGGTATTGATTATGTTGACTTTTGTTACATTGTTCTACATTGGCATCGGTATCGATTATGTTGACTTTTGTTACATTGTTCTACATTGGCATCGTTATCGATTATGTAGGCTTTTGTTACATTGTTATACATTGGCATCGTTGTTGATTATGTTGGCTTTTGTTACATTGTTCTACATTGGCATCGTTATCGATTATGTTGGCTTTTGTTACATTGTTCTACATTGACATCATTATCGATTATGTTGACTTTTGTTACATTGTTCTACATTGACATCGTTATCGATTATGTTGGCTTTTGTTACATTGTTCTACATTAACATCGTTATCGATTATGTTGGCTTTTGTTACATTGTTCTACATTGACATCGTTATCGATTATGTTGGCTTTTGTTACATTGTTCTACATTGACATCGTAATCGATTATGTTGGCTTTTGTTACACTGTTCTACATTGACATCGTTATCGATTATGTTGGCTTTTGTTACATTGTTCTACATTGACATCGTAATCGATTATGTTGGCTTTTGTTACATTGTTCTACATTGACATCGTTATCGATTATGTTGACTTTTGTTGCATTGTTCTACATTGGCATCGGTATCGATTATGTAGGCTTTTGTTACATTGTTCTACATTGACATCGTTATCGGTTATGTAGGCTTTTGTTACATTGTTCTACATTGGCATCGGTATCGATTATATTAACTTTTGTTACATTGTTCTACATTGGCATCGGTATCGATTATGTTGGCTTTTGTTACATTGTTCTACATTGACATCGTTGTTGATTATGTTGGCTTTTGTTACATTGTTCTACATTGACATCGTTATCGATTATGTAGGTTTTTGTTACATTGTTCTACATTGGCATCGGTATCGATTATGTTGGCTTTTGTTACATTGTTCTACATTGGCATCGTTATCGATTATGTTGGCTTTTGTTACATTGTTCTACATTGACATCGTAATCGATTATGTTGGCTTTTGTTACATTGTTCTACATTGGCATCGGTATCGATTATGTAGGCTTTTGTTACATTGTTCTACATTGACATCGTTATCGATTATGTTGACTTTTGTTACATTGTTCTACACTGGCATCGTTATCGATTATGTTGACTTTTGTTACATTGTTCTACGTTGACTTCGTTATCGATTATGTTGACTTTTGTTACATTGTTCTACGTTGACTTCGTTATCGATTATGTTGGCTTTTGTTACGTTGTTCTACATTGACACGTTATCGATTATGATGACTTTTGTTGCATTGTTCTACATTGGCATCGGTATCGATTATGTTGACTTTTGTTACATTGTTCTACATTGACATCGTTATCGATAAATTGGTTTAGTTTCTAGATAGTTGGTGGCATCCATCCGTCTGTGTAAGATGACGGATATGCAGTAACCATTGGAGATTACCTGTATGTTAGTTTGTGTTGCATTTCTTATAGTGAGGCCAGGAAGTCCTGTCCTGGAACGAACGGACCTGTAGAAAGTGTTACTGTGACAGTTCGATTGACACACTGTTTTCTGCGTTGAAACTTACTTTGTAGCTGTCCAACAACTGTTTATCGGGATGCTGTGCTCCAACGTGGAGCTTGCGGCGCTAGTTGGCTCTGTTGCCTGCAAAATGATGTTAATGTTGAATTCTTTCATGTCGCGCTTCCAGACACCCTTGAAGCGGAGTTTTGGACGTCCTGCTAGTTTCTTAGCATTGGCAATTTCACCGTTAAGTATGTCCTTTGCTTGCATTGTGTCTGAGCCAATGCGACAGCCTCTACTTAAGGAGGTCCAGCTTATTTGACAAATTGGCCTGGGCATGGGGTCAGCGTTGGCATCATTGTTCTATCTTGGAATGTCATGCATAAGCCTCAAGCAGAGGAGATGAAAGTGGTTGAACTTTTTCTCTTGGCTGCTGTTCTTAGACCATGTTTATCTGCCATACAGCAGAATACTCAGGACAGAGAAGCGGACACATCAGCATCTTGATCTGTAGAGTATATTTATTGTTACCTCTGGCCTGTTTTGATTTTGGTCTTGATTTTATTCTAGCAAGGATGTGAAAGTTTCCGTTGGATCTCGTGTGCAAGAAAACTCATCCTGTTCATTCATCGACTGCGTAGTTGAGGAATACCAAGAAGAAGAGACCAAAAACTATGGGTGCCAGAACGCTTCCCTGTTTCACTCCATACTTGATCTCAAATCTGTGCATGATTCCAAGAAATGAACGGGTAGTTCTGAGGAGTGTTGGAGAGCAACCGATCTTCCATAGTATCGTAAAGAGGACCGTTCTGTTGACGGTATCGAATGTCTTGGTGTGGTCGAAAAAGGCAACGTAGAATGGTTTATGCTGCTCTCTAAATTTCTCTTGCAGTTGGTTTTGGAGAAGATCATACCCAATGTCGATCTGCCAACTCAGAAGCCACACTGAGCCTCCAAAAGCGTTCGCTCCGCGAGTTGCTGAAGTCTCGTCAATACGACCCTGGCAAAGAACTTCTGTGTAATGCTGAGGAGTGAAAATGCAAAGGTAGATGTTGCAGTCTCCTTGCTCGCTTTTATTCTTTATACAACATATTGATGCTGGCGTCTCATATATTTTGTGGAAATTCTCCTTACCTCCAGCAGAGAAGAAGGAGATCGATGAGAGCTTTGTAACAGGATGAACTTTCCACACTTGAGCATCTTGGATGGAATTTCTGCTGTTCTGGGCGCCAGCAGAGAAGAAGAAGATCGAAGAGATTTGTAACAGGATGAACTTTCCACACCATGCATCTTGACTGGAATTCCTTCTGTTTTATGCGCCTTTCCGTTTGCCAAAGAATCTGTAACATGGTTGAGTTCAAACGCTGTTGGCGCTTTGTCGAGTTCCGCCATTAATGGTAACTGTGGTAGTGCATGAAGCGCTAGCTTGGAAATGTCTGTTTCGCGGTACAGCTCAAGATAGTGTTCTATCCAGCGAAATATTTGCCTGCCCCTATCGGTGATCTCCTTTCCATCCAGTACCATCAAGGGTACAACGTTGGTGAATGTAGGGGCTAGGACCTTCCTGGGCCCATTGCATATGACACTGATGTCACTAATGTTTTCTGTGATGATTCGATCTATATGTCCTTGAACAGATTCATCCATTACTCATTTGCGCAGTTCCTAATTGTCTTCTGTACCGCGTTTTTTTACCAACTTGAGATTCAGATATGTGTTTGGTGATGGATTTAAGTTGTCCTTTATGTAGGCCGCATTCTTTGCCTCTAACACTTGAACTATCTGGCTGAGTGGATCTCGATCTAGTCTATCGTATGAGCCCTGTTTTGACAAATTAAATGACTACCGATTCCTAGATAACACATTACGCTACGTACGTTTTCAGCATTCCTCAGCACGATTTTTTTCTGTTATAGATTGCTTAAAGATCTCTGTTATCTGCTGGCATTTCCCGTGTTCGTTTAAGCTGAACGTGGTGATGCTTAGTAAGCCTTAGTGTTTGGACATATGTAGCTATGGGCCTACATTCTGACTCTGCTGCTAGCAAAGTGAATGATTGGTGTCACAGTCTGCTCTGTGATAGGTGCTGGTGAAGAGTAAACTCGACGGGTCGCGTCTACAGGTAATAATAATATCGAGTTGATGTTATAAATGTCCATTTCAATGGGAATTTTACAAGGGCTGATATTTTAAGGAATAAGCTGAATATGTTTTACTGTAAAGGGAATTTAACATTGGCTGACGTATTATGAATGAATGGAACGGTATGAGGTTTAATGGGAATTCAAGATTTTGGGTCACTATGGACAAAATAAAAAAATAATATTAAGGACGTCCGTAGGTTTAACACTTAAAAAGTCAAGGGTGAGAAGAAAATATTTTCCTTTTAGTTTGAATATCATGACGTTATTTACAGTAGGCGTTATACAATATCTCAATGTGCGGCACGATGTTAAAATTTATAATTATGCCCTATTTTTAATGTTACGACGGCTACTTTGAATTCAACATAGTCACGCGAACTTCGATCCTAAGTCTATGGGCGACCTACTAGTTTTATATCATTAGCCCAGAATATTAATTTCCCAGACATACCATCGCAAAATGTTTAACTTGTAGACGTTTTTAATATTGAATCACCCCATGTACTGATAACGACCCACTGTGTTAAATTCTCATTTGACTCCATACCGTCCCATTTGTTCCTAAAATGGCAGCCCATGTTATGTATCCTTTACCATCATACACGCTGAATATATTCCTTAAAATGGCAGCCCATGTTATGTATCCTTTACCATCATACACGCTGAATATATTCCTTAAAATGGCAGCCCATGTTATGTATCCTTTACCATCATACACGCTGAATGTATTCCTTAAAATGGCAGCACATGTTACAAATTCCCGTTACAGTCATATATGCCCAATTTATTATTAAAATGGCAACCATTTTAGATTCTCTTAGGGATGGACATTTTAAATATTAAATTCGTTTTGTGGCCAGAGTGATTCGTCGCCACCTAGACCCACATAATTAATCCCGTGCTTGATATTAACATTAAACAATTATGGTGCCCTTAGTGGCCCACAATGCTGATCCTTTTTTAATAAATTTGGAGCATGCGCATTTGGTTATAGCGCCCCATTTTAAGAAATTCTTAGATTTTTGTGATTACTTGTCTGATTATTGGAATTCGGTGCAATATAAATATTATTTTGCCGAAATAATTGGCCAATTACTAGGAGCAAACGTCACGGAGTAAAGTGTTAGTGAGTTTCCATGATGCCATGGTTCACTAGTACTGAATTCAGGTCCAAACCGAATGAGTTTCCATAGAATAATAACGTCCCTACTACAATCTAGTGGTGTACATTGGTTGTGTGACTGCAGTGGCAGTATTTACGGTAGGAAACCGGTAAATTACACAATATAATTAATAAGAAGGGACTCGGCATATACCGTTTACGTTGCCATGGTGGCAAAGGTGATGCAGTTGTACTGGCGAAAAGTGCCTGGAAACCATAGATTGACTGGCCTAAGATGGCGTAGTTAAAATAGTTCCCTGTGTAAAGGGACAGTTGCATAGTTTCTACGGCGAGAACTGCTGGCGATACGGAAACCTAACGAAGAGAAAACATGCAGATATGCCGTTGATATATATTTGGCAGGTTGTAAGATCTGTAGTCTTGCATTGATTAGAGTAAAATTTATGTATAGAATGGACACGTCGGGTTTTCTGATTTACAACTGGAGTTGTATGGAAGTCTTTGGAAATTTGGAGTCAACTTAATGACTTCTCGCGAGAATCGCGCCAGGGTTTGACACCGCTCGGTCAAGTAAAGACCCCTGGCTTGTAACACTATATATGCTTTTAACATTCAATTCCTTTTCTGCCGAGAGTGGCCCAAATTAAAATAATGGCGTAATGTTAAATTCCCTTTATAGTGAGATTTTTATAGCTTTACCCCGAGTGCTCCCAGTAATTACTCTAGTGTAAGGCAAATAGTTACATAGTTTAACTCAGATATATACCTGATAGTTATATATTTAAATCGCACAGAAGAAAACACTGAACTATGGCCACACGGTCCAAGTGATAGGAAAACTATCATTTTTGCATGAATTTCAATGAAGGTCACGGAAAGTTAATACAAAATTTAAAGCATACGGTTGAGATATAAAAAAAATATTTCAGATTGATATTTCAAGGCTATTGACATTTAGTTTCCGGAAAGCTATTTAAAATCAACATACTTATTTATAATCCTCAGGCTATGCTATACATCGATTAGTCTCAATAACACAGCCCGTCTATGCTCGCCTATAGGTGGAGTCAAACTGCAAATAACAAAGATCCTGATCTGTCGATGCATAGTAAGCCTGCAGATAAGGGTCTCTGTTGTTTATTCTACTGATCACTCCTAACAAACTGCACAGACCCAGACCTGTCGGCGCATTATGCGACGGCAGATCTGGCTATGTGCAGTTTGCAGTTGGATTCGCCTAGTAAGCGAGTATAAACGGCGCCTGTGTTTATCTACGTCGAGCAACACATTGAAACCGTCGTTACAGCCATGAACTTTGGTGAACCTTTAATTTGCTACTTTAAAAGATTTCGGAAGGATTCTCCACTGTTACTGTCTAAAATGAAAAAATTAGCATATTGATGCTCCTCAAGTGATGCCTCAGTGATATACATTACTATAACCTACCACACTGAAGAAAGCATATCGATAAGACTGGAAAATTGTTAAAGCTACCTGATAAATCCAAATGTCTTCGATTGACACATTAAAATAATAAAGGTATTATTTCATAAGTGCATTCGACCGCTCATGTGGCCTAAGTGGTTAGAGCGTCCGCGTCGGATGCAGGTTCGAACCCCGACCGAGTCATACCAAAGACATAAAAATTCCACTAGCAGCTACCTTGCTAGGTGCTCAACATTCGTGTGGTTAGTGTTAGCATCGGTCGGACTGGTGTCAGGATAATGCGTCCGGGTGCGACATAATGCTGCATGTCTGCGGCATGATGCCTCAGTGATATACATCACTATAACCTACCACACTTAAGAAAGCATATCGATAAGACTGGATAATTAATTGTTAAAGCTACCTGATAAATCCAAATCTCTCTCTCTCTCTCTCTCTCTCATGCATTCGGCTGTAGGAAAATTTGAAGATAAAATACTAAGCTTTGTTTGCGTACAGTAAGAATATGAACTGGTTTATATTGATCGTACACACGACGGCCCTAATAATTACGTCGTTTGTCTTTAAGGTACATGTACATCAGAGAACCGGGGACAATACCAACTGTAACGGGGGATCACAATTTCTTGCATCTGCTGGATTCAAGAAACGAACTAGGAACCTCACAGTTGAAAAAAAAGATCTTAGTATTATTGCAGAACAATTCAGTGAATGAATCGTCAATGCAATACAGTATTTGTTTGGAGTGACCCGATAAGTGGATAATATAAGTAATATGTAATTTACGAGAGAGAGAGAGAGAGAGAGAGCTTTGTCGCAACACGTGTTCACGCTTTTCCCTATCAAAAGGCTCGTGCATCATTTTATAATCAGAAAGTAATATTGGAAACTTAGTGTACTATAAAATCGCCAGTGACAACTTGCGGATTGTTGAAAATCATATTTGCTGACCAGTGTCTACCGTACAGGCCGTGTGTAAATTCTGGACCTAGCATACCTTTAAACAAATGAAAACTTGCAACCTTACCTTTACAGAGGTTCTGTTAATCCAACTTTTGTACTAAGTATGTACTCTAAGCATGTTTGTTGCATAAAGGTGAAATGGAAAACGCTTTCAACCGTTTTGTCAAGAAGTCGTCGTGTCAAAGAACGGACGTGAGTTGACGTTTGTGACATTAATGTAATTCTAACATGTACAAATTGCCCCGAGGTTCCAACAAAGTATACCAGTGGATAGAAATTATGATAAGAAATTCGTGCGTCTAGAGAATTTTCTTTAAATGCATCTTTTCAAAGTACTTACAAAATAAAATATAAAGTGTAACAAATAGCACATGCTGATAGATATGTCAGCGTGGTATTTATGTAATGCTAATCGTGAAAACGTTCTGCATTAAAATTTATACCATTTTTATGTTGGGGTGTCTCATTTTGATGGACATATTAATTGTGCGACACAAATTCTAAAAAAATGTGGATGCATAGACATACGTTTTGCACTAGTATTTCCTGATATACCGAAAACTTTAAAAAAAAAATTGTGTCATTTGTACATTACTGATTTTCGCGCTTCTAAAACTGCAAAGCACGTTTTCGGTTTCCCTGTTTCCTTTGCTGCATTTCTGGCAGTCTTTCTGAAGTGTTCTCTAGAATAATGAATAGCAAGCGTTGTATGTGTGTGCATATATATATATATATATAGAGAGAGAGAGAGAGAGAGAGAGAGAGACAGAGAGAGAGAGAGAGAGAGAGAGAGAGAGAGGGGGGGGGGTTGCGTGAGATTAAACCCTAGGAAAGGTTTATCGTTTTTCAACTATATTTTATCAAACTTTATTTGCTGATGTATAGACTCCTGGTGAACCATGATTGATGAGTCCAGAAATTTGTTTTAAGATGCATTATTCTACATTATACATCCTAAACAGTAAACAAGGATACTTTTTAAAAAAATCATAAAACGTGCACTTATCCCAATATAAAACAATGACAGGGCCAATAAATGCACTAACCACGTGGAGTTATATTACCGCATTATAATGCATATAATTTATATCCAATTTTCAAACATACATAGTTTGTATTTTTGCACATGTACAATTTATAGACATGATGTATCAGCAGATATGTAACGCATTAGCGTGTTTTTTTTAGAACGATAAACAGATTAGGTAAGAAGTAGATGCATGCCTTTAAGGAGCTGCACATTATTTGTATTATATGAAAATAATATATCTGCTGGAAAACACTGCTTTCCATATCAATGACGACATTAGATTACGATATTGTAATTATCATCGTCGTAATCGTTATATGTCATCACAATAACCGGCTTTATATCATTAGAATCGATGAAAGAACAAATGAATGTGGGTTATGATAAGCGCGACATTGAACAGTGTAACCAATTATTGATTATAAATAAATACAAACTTAGATATCCATTTAAACTGAATTTGTATTCTATTCATTCTAAAAGTTTATCTTTCTTCTTAGAATGGAGGAGAACGACAACCCCCTTACGTAACTTAACTGATATCAATTACAGTTTCATCTGTTTTCTTATAAGAACAAAAAATAAGAGTTGAGATGGAATGCACTTCTTAATTTTCCATTTCTTATGATTTCTATGCAGCCACCATATTCCATGTATTAAAAAAGCAATTTGCGTGACCTATGCCATTTCATCCATTCATGCGTCTGTCCGTAAATTCCGGACGTAAAATAATATGTGTTTCCACCTTTTGACTTTGTAAAGATTTTACGAACTATTTAGTTTCAGCGCATAATGTAAAACAAGGACAGGCAATTAAGATTAGTTTCTGTTTTAATGTTTTCGCGTGAAAATTAGAGCTGTCTTGCTGGTCCTACATAGAATAATACTGCTATTGTTATTTTGTTGTATTATGTGGGGGTTTGGGGTTGGGTTAAGGGGGTGGGGTAACGCTATTTCTCAGTGTAAGATGGCTATATAAGGCGGCTAGAATAAATGGTGGAAGAAGAACCCGGGAAAACCACGATAAGAGCCACCGACCCAGTTATGTTCCTTTCCCATCTATTTTCCTTCAAATTTTTTTACCTTTATCCTTTGTTATGCACCTGTAACATCTTCACCACATTTTATCTTGTTGTAGTTCATGGTTATATTTATTAGAAATGGTTTGTTATTAAAATATTTGAAAAATTCATATATTTGCAGAAGTTTCCACTTAATTGGCACCGTATAGCCACTAGTGTGTTGAGGTGCCTTTAACGCTAATACATACATACATACATACATACGTACGTACGTACCTACCTACCTACCTGGGGCCCCAAGTGGCCGTGTGGTCTAAAGCGCTCTCCGTTACGGATCACTGCCATCTCACTTCTGTCTGCGTGGGTTCGAGTCTAGGATTCGGCTAACTTGGGTATGTGAGAAAGCTCGCCAGTAGCTTCTCGTGGGTCGGTGGTTCTTCCCGGGGATTTCCCGGGTTCTTCCTCCACCATTAATACTGGCCGCCTTGCATAGCTTATCGTGTGCTGAAATATGGCGTTAAACCCCACAACAACAACAACAGCAACAACCTGCCTGCCTGGCTGCCTACCTACCTACTTACCTACATACATACATACATACATACATACATACATACATACATACATACATACATACATACATACTTTATCGAAATGAAAATATTTAATACAAATGTGTATAGCAAGCTATGTTGTATTCAAATATTTATGTTGAATCAAATTCAGGTCCTCTTTGAAAAAGGTGGCAATAAATTTAGTAGTCTGTTCGTCTTCTCCATTGTTTCTAGTGCGAAAACATAATAAAATATTCAATTTGAAAATGGCCATATTTAGGTTTGAAAATTGACGTAATGCCATATGATTGCATTTTAAATAATTAAAGGTAACAGGAAGCTACTCAAATCTTAGATTTTGGAACCTAAAATTATATTTTTAAGGAGCACTCGATACAAATAACCAAGCGCCCTGCTTAATACAATTCGTTTTCTTTTAAAGGCGTGGTATCTAAGCATCTGCTCAATTGGTTTAAAGGTTCGTTAGTTCGAAATTCTACAGTCAATTGGTTTAAAGTTTCATTAGTTCGAAATTCTACGGTCAATTGGTTTAAAGTTTCATTAGTTCGAAATTCTACAGTCAATTGGTTTAAAGGTTCATTAGTTCGAAATTCTACGCTCAATTGGTTTAAAGTTTCATTAGTTCGAAATTCTACGGTCAATTGGTTTAAAGTTTCATTAGTTCGAAATTCTACGGTCAATTGGTTTAAAGTTTCATTAGTTCGAAATTCTACGGTCAATTGGTTTAAAGTTTCATTAGTTCGAAATTCTACGGTCAATTGGTTTAAAGTTTCATTAGTTCGAAATTCTACGGTCAATTGGTTTAAAGTTTCATTAGTTCGAAATTCTACGGTCAATTGGTTTAAAGTTTCATTAGTTCGAAATTCTACGGTCAATTGGTTTAAAGGTTCATTAGTTCGAAATTCTACAGTCAATTGGTTTAAAGTTTCATTAGTTCGAAATTCTACGGTCAATTGGTTTAAAGTTTCATTAGTTCGAAATTCTACGGTCAATTGGTTTAAAGTTTCATTAGTTCGAAATTCTACGGTCAATTGGTTTAAAGTTTCATTAGTTCGAAATTCTACGGTCAATTGGTTTAAAGTTTCATTAGTTCGAAATTCTACGGTCAATTGGTTTAAAGTTTCATTAGTTCGAAATTCTACGGTCAATTGGTTTAAAGTTTCATTAGTTCGAAATTCTACGGTCAATTGGTTTAAAGTTTCATTAGTTCGAAATTCTACGGTCAATTGGTTTAAAGTTTCATTAGTTCGAAATTCTACAGTCAATTGGTTTAAAGTTTCATTAGTTCGAAATTCTACGGTCAATTGGTTTAAAGTTTCATTAGTTCGAAATTCTACGGTCAATTGGTTTAAAGTTTCATTAGTTCGAAATTCTACGCTCAATTGGTTTAAAGTTTCATTAGTTCGAAATTCTACGCTCAATTGGTTTAAAGTTTCATTAGTTCGAAATTCTACGCTCAATTGGTTTAAAGTTTCATTAGTTCGAAATTCTACGGTCAATTGGTTTAAAGTTTATTTAGTTCGAAATTCTACGGTCAATTGGTTTAAAGTTTATTTAGTTCGAAATTCTACGGTCAATTGGTTTAAAGGTTCATTAGTTCGAAATTCTACGGTCAATTGGTTTAAAGTTTCATTAGTTCGAAATTCTACGGTCAATTGGTTTAAAGTTTCATTAGTTCGAAATTCTACGGTCAATTGGTTTAAAGGTTCATTAGTTCGAAATTTATCAAGCTCAAGGCTCTTTTGTCCAAACATTAGTCCGAAGGTTCACTGGATCCAACGCCCGCAAGTTTGAAGAATTTAAGTTCATTGGTTCCAAAGGTTCGCCAGTTGGTAAAAGGTAAGGGTCCATAGTCCAAAGGTTCGCTAGTTGGAAAAAGGTAAGGGTCATTAGTCCAAAAGTTCGATAGTTTTAAAAATATAAGGATCATTAGTCCAAAGTTCATATATCCAAAGGTTCTCTGGTTGGAAAAAGGTAAGGGTCATTAGTCCAAAGGTTCGCTAGTTGGAAAAAGGTAAGGGTCATTAGTCCAAAGGTTCAGTAGTCTGATGATATTTGTCTTAGGATTCATTAGTGAGGTCAGAAGATCAAATTCCCTTTTAAGACTTTTAAAATAAATGACTGTTTTAAGAGTATTCTCAGCTTTTAGAAATAGGATTCAATATTACAAAAAGGCTTGAGAAAATTTTCTGGGAACCTGGTATCTGTTTTCACGGCATGTATTTTTCGAAAAAAGCATGCACAAACTTCTTTTCCCCTTAAAACTTTTTTGTTAAACTTGGGTGTTGTGATATTATATATTGATAGTTTCATAGTCGCCCTGGTGAAAGATCAGCAACATGGGTAAAAGAGCTAAGTAAACATCACCTACTTATTTCAAATATACATTGGACTTTGTATGTGGATTTCATTTCAAAGGATTCCCCAAGATCCTTATCAGAAAGGAGGCAAGATAGCAAAGGTGGCACATTATCAGATTTGTAATCCAGGGCCATGGGTTTAAATTACACATTACCCACACAGTCCAGCTGGGTCATGGGTTTAAATTACACATTACCCACACAGTCCAGCTGGGTCATGGGTTTAAATTACAAATTACCCACACAGTCCAGCTGGGTCATGGGTTTAAATCACACATTACCCACACAGTCCAGCTGGGTCATGGGTTTAAATTACAAATTACCCACACAGTCCAGCTGGGTCATGGGTTTAAATCACACATTACCCACACAGTCCAGCTGGGTCATGGGTTTAAATTACACATTGCCCACAGAGTCCAGCTGGGTCATGGGTTTAAATTACAAATTACCCACACAGTCCAGCTGGGTCATGGGTTTAAATTACACATTATCCACACAGTCCAGCTGGGTCATGGGTTTAAATTACTAATTACCCACACAGGCCAGCTCAGATTTGTAATCCAGGGCCATGGGTTTAAATTACAGATTACCCACACGGTCCAGCTGGGTCATGGGTTTAAATTACTAATTACCCACACAGGCCAGCTCAGATTTGTAATCCAGGGCCATGGGTTTAAATTACAGATTACCCACACGGTCCAGCTGGGTCATGGGTTTAAATTACTAATTACCCACACAGGCCAGCTCAGATTTGTAATCCAGGGCCATGGATTTAAATTACTCATTACCCACACAGACCAGCTCAGATTTGTAATCCAGGGTCATGGTTTAAATTACCCATTACCCACACAGGCCAGCTGGGTCATGGGTTTAAATTACTAATAACCCACAAAGGTCAGCTCAGATCGACTGTCTTCGTGTGGAAGAAAATACACCTTCCGTTTTCCCGGATGATATAGCCAATACTGTGTTGAAAGTCTCATTAAAGACCAACCAAGCATTTGACAAAAGGGGGTGTATACAGCGTGCATAAATAATGTACATTTTTCATGGGAAAGTAATTTTAGGGAGTGGATGGGTGGCTATTTTCGGGTGGGTGGGTGGCTGGCAATTTCATTCGAACCAGAATATTTATTGTCCTTCACTTCAAGATAGTTACATTGTTTAAAAGGGCCCTGAGTGGCCGAGTGGTCTAAAGCGCTTTCCGTTACGGATCACTGCCATCTCACCTCTGTCTGCGTGGGTTCGAGTCTAGGATTCGGCTAATGTGGGTATGTGAGAAAGCTTGCCAGTAACTTCTCGTGGGTCGGTGGTTCTTCCCGGGGTTTTTCCTGGTTCTTCCTCCACCATTAATACTGGCCACCATGCATAGCCTATCGTGTGCTGAAAAATGGCGTTAAACCCCACAACAACAACATTGTTCAAGTAATTAAATGGCTATACGTAGTTCTTAGTTTTAAATACAAATCTGAGGGACAATTTATTTTCAAGCTTTTGGTGAACCAGACATTTCTTTATAAAAAAATCCAAGCCCCTCCCATTTTATGACTAAGGAGCTAAATGCGTGTATACAAGTATGTATGTATGTATGTATGTATGTATGTATGTATGTATGTATGTATGTATGTATGTATGTATGCATGCATGCATACATGTATGTATGTATGTATGTATGTATGCATACATGTATGTATGTATGTATGTATGTATGCAAGGATTTTATCAGAAGGGACAGCTCACCCCTCTTCACCAAAATAAAGGGGAGGTAATTGTCATAGTTCAATATTTACTTAACACTGAAATATTCATCTCTTTTTCTGCTTGCTCCGTTGTGTTAAACTCACTGGAATCCAATTTCTCAAAAGGTGTCTCCTCTAGTTGTGTAAGCATTAATCTGTTGATGGTTTCTGATGTTAATCTCTTCCTTCTCTGTGTATAAATATTGTTTTGTGCTATGAAACCACTTCGACAGTCTGCTGTCTGAAGGGTAATATGCATAGCTAGCATCAACACGTTCCACAGTCGGCTGTCTGAAGGGTAATATGCATAGCTAACATAAACACGTTCCACAGTCTGCTGTCTAAAGGGTAATATGCATAGCTAGCATCAACACGTTCCACAGTCTGTTGTCTAAAGGGTAATATGCATAGCTAGCATCAACACATTCCACAGTCTGCTGTCTGAAGGTTAATATGCATAGCTAGCATCAACACATTCCACAGTCTGTTGTCTAAAGGGTAATATGCATAGCTAGCATCAACACGTTCCACAGTCTGCTGTCTAAAGGGTAATATGCATAGCTAGCATAAACACGTTCCACAGTCTGCTGTCTGAAGGGTAATATGCATAGCTAGCATCAACACGTTCCACAGTCGGCTGTCTAAAGGGTAATATACATAGCTAGCATAAACACGTTCCACAGTCTGCTGTCTGAAGGGTAATATGCATAGCTAGCATCAACACATTCCACAGTCGGCTGTCTGAAGGGTAATATGCATAGCTAGCATCAACACATTCCACAGTCGGCTGTCTGAAGGGTAATATGCATAGCTAGCATCAACACGTTCCACAGTCGGCTGTCTAAAGGGTAATATACATAGCTAGCATAAACACGTTCCACAGTCTGCTGTCTGAAGGGTAATATGCATAGCTAGCATCAACACATTCCACAGTCGGCTGTCTGAAGGGTAATATGCATAGCTAGCATCAACACATTCCACAGTCGGCTGTCTGAAGGTTAATATGCATAGCTAGCATCAACACATTCCACAGTCTGTTGTCTAAAGGGTAATATGCATAGCTAGCATCAACACGTTCCACAGTCTGCTGTCTGAAGGGTAATATGCATAGCTAGCATCAACACATTCCACAGTCGGCTGTCTGAAGGGTAATATGCATAGCTAGCATCAACACGTTCCACAGTCTGCTGTCTGAAGGGTAATATACATAGCTAGCATAAACACGTTCCACAGTCTGCTGTCTGAAGGGTAATATGCATAGCTAGCATCAACACATTCCACAGTCGGCTGTCTGAAGGGTAATATGCATAGCTAGCATCAACACATTCCACAGTCGGCTGTCTGAAGGGTAATATGCATAGCTAGCATCAACACGTTCCACAGTTTGTTGTCTAAAGGGTAATATGCATAGCTAGCATCAACACGTTCCACAGTCTGCTGTCTAAAGGGTAATATGCATAGCTAGCATAAACACGTTCCACAGTCTGCTGTCTGAAGGGTAATATGCATAGCTAGCATCAACACATTCCACAGTCGGCTGTCTGAAGGGTAATATGCATAGCTAGCATCAACACGTTCCACAGTCTGCTGTCTAAAGGGTAATATACATAGCTAGCATAAACACGTTCCACAGTCTGCTGTCTGAAGGGTAATATGCATAGCTAGCATCAACACATTCCACAATCGGCTGTCTGAAGGGTAATATTCATAGCTAGCATCAACACATTCCACAGTCTGCTGTCTGAAGGTTAATATGCATAGCTAGCATCAACACATTCCACAGTCTGTTGTCTAAAGGGTAATATGCATAGCTAGCATCAACACGTTCCACAGTCTGCTGTCTGAAGGGTAATATGCATAGCTAGCATCAACACATTCCACAGTCGGCTGTCTGAAGGGTAATATGCATAGCTAGCATCAACACGTTCCACAGTCTGCTGTCTAAAGGGTAATATACATAGCTAGCATAAACACGTTCCACAGTCTGCTGTCTGAAGGGTAATATGCATAGCTAGCATCAACACATTCCACAGTCTGCTGTCTGAAGGGTAATATGCATAGCTAGCATCAACACATTCCACAGTCGGCTGTCTGAAGGGTAATATGCATAGCTAGCATCAACACGTTCCACAGTTTGTTGTCTAAAGGGTAATATGCATAGCTAGCATCAACACGTTCCACAGTCTGCTGTCTAAAGGGTAATATGCATAGCTAGCATCAACACGTTCCACAGTCTGCTGTCTGAAGGGTAATATGCATAGCTAGCATCAACACATTCCACAGTCGGCTGTTTGAAGGGTAATATGCATAGCTAGCATCAACACGTTCCACAGTCTGCTGTCTAAAGGGTAATATACATAGCTAGCATAAACACGTTCCACAGTCTGCTGTCTGAAGGGTAATATGCATAGCTAGCATCAACACATTCCACAGTCGGCTGTCTGAAGGTTAATATGCATAGCTAGCATCAACACATTCCACAGTCTGCTGTCTGAAGGTTAATATGCATAGCTAGCATCAACACATTCCACAGTCTGTTGTCTAAAGGGTAATATGCATAGCTAGCATCAACACGTTCCACAGTCTGCTGTCTGAAGGGTAATATGCATAGCTAGCATCAACACATTCCACAGTCGGCTGTCTGAAGGGTAATATGCATAGCTAGCATCAACACGTTCCACAGTCTGCTGTCTAAAGGGTAATATACATAGCTAGCATAAACACGTTCCACAGTCTGCTGTATGAAGGGTAATATGCATAGCTAGCATCAACACATTCCACAGTCGGCTGTCTGAAGGGTAATATGCATAGCTAGCATCAACACATTCCACAGTCGGCTGTCTGAAGGGTAATATGCATAGCTAGCATCAACACGTTCCACAGTTTGTTGTCTAAAGGTTAACATGCATAGCTAGCATCAACACGTTCCACAGTCTGCTGTCTGAAGGGTAATATGCATAGCTAGCATCAACACGTTCCACAGTCTGCTGTCTGAAGGGTAATATGCATAGCTAGCATCAACACGTTCCACAGTCGGCTGTCTGAAGGGTAATATGCATAGCTAACATAAACACGTTCCACAGTCTGTTGTCTGAAGGGTAATATGCATAGCTAGCATCAACATGTTTGGAAACTGTTCCTTATGGTTGTTATGTACAATTTTCCATAGCTTATAGCCATGGTGCCTTAGATTTCTTTGCTCTAATATAAGACTCTTGTTATGTATACTGGATTTAATTTAAACTTGATTTAATTTGTTTTAAGTTTTTTTTTTTTTTTTATTTTTTTTTTTTTACACGTTAATGTATTGTAATTTTGTTTACTAGGAATTTGATATTTTCCAGAAAATTCAGTTCGACCCGACTCTTTTCGTGGACGCCTAATATTAGAAACACTTTCTATTTTTGACTTAGTTCCTGGCCTTGAATGGGAGTCAAGTAAACAACTTCTTTTTTAAATTCATTTTGGTATGTGAATGATAATGGTGAAATTGAGGCTGTACTGTACGTGCCATTAGACTTGTAGATATGTTCTAAATCTTTCTAGAATGTGATGACATGACTCTCATCTGAGAATCTGTTTTGCGTCTCGAGTTACTGTATAGTCTTTGTATATGGAGATTTTTCTCAGTTTGGGCTTAAAACATTTGATGTCAAGGTGTTCGTTTGTTTGTGACCAGTTTGGGAATTGCATTTTAAATTTTATTCGAATTATTTGGATTCTAAAAGGATTCATTCTTTTTTCTGGAAATATTTGAGTGCTCATATATAATTCTTGGACAAAGACATTTCATTAAATTTTTATTCAAAATTCCAACACTGGAATATTGTTTTCTGTAGTTCACAAAGGACTGTACACATCAGCTCTATACTGACTATAGTATACGTCATAGCCTTCCTATTTTGGATTCTTCGTCGGGACTCGAACTTGAATTCATTTGAACGTTTCATTATTAGGACTTCTCAAATTTAATTCGTGGATTATTCTTGGATTATTTTTGGATTTGATTCTTAAAACCAAAGTTCTTATTTTTTTCAATTTTTATAGTGTTTTTTTCTTCTCCAGGGAAATAAACTGAAAGCTAAATTTTTCAAAGCTTGGTCTTTTCACTCTCTCTTTTGATACTGTTTATTCAAACCTAAACACGTAACACTTTACTAATAGGAGTTCTGCCAATGTTTCACATTGCTGAATCAGTGCTTTTGCTGACTACTATGCCAGATCTCTTATCGGTTCTGTAATGCTCATTTAGGTTTTAAGTCCATCAATGTCATTGTCTGCTTGTTCAGACTGAAGTATTTTGATGAAATGACTATCGTTACTTTTCAATTTCATTTCAGATTCTAATTTACTGAATTTATTGTAACCCTTAGAGTGCTAGGTAGTTTTGCAGAAAAGTTCACCCATTACTGAATTCTTTGAGAAAATAAATGAAAATTACACTCTATGTATAAATTGCCTTTGTGTTAATTAGGCCTAAAATTATGCCTGGACACTTAATTTTAAAACACTGCTGAAAAAGGGAGTTGACCAGCATGCTGCCTGCTATTCTCTATCTCGCATGAATATTAGCCTCACATTCAAAATATTTTCAGGTTCAAAATCACTCATTGGTATTTCCAACAATTTTCCAGATCCAATAATTTAATATACTTCAAAATTTTTAAACATCATCAACATCACTATCATAAGTCAGTATTTCCCAAATGAAATTGCCTTCTAAAGATGAACCATTTGGGAGTCAGACATTTTTGTTTTCTAGGTTGCCTGTATTTTAAACATACATTTGTAAGACTTCCTTGATGAATGCAAGGTTAAGCTATGATATAATGCTTGTTCCAGGGCCAAATGTGCCAATTAAATTTAGTTTCACAACCATTTATATGAAGTTGATGTACCCAGATATGTTTACAGTTACTAACCTGAACAAAGACATATGACAAAAAGTGCTATGAGACCTTTACCAGTGGCATGACTTGTGTCATGACAAGAACTTTATTTACTTAAATAAACGTTGTCTACTGTGCAAAGTATATTTTGAGAGACACAACTTTAAACTAATTTGCAGGAGTTCTTGCACACTCACAAAGCAGTGTTAACCAAGTGCACAAATCTGTATACATTTTAAGCAATTCCTACATTGACATGCCTAGTAAGTAAGTAAGTTAAGTCAGTCAGTCAGTCTGTCACATCATGTCATGTCACATCATGTATGTATGTATGTATGTATGTATGTATATATGTATGTACATATGTATGCATGCATGCTTGTATGTATGTATGTATGTATGTATGTATGTATTTGTTGTTGTTGTAGGGTTTAACGCCATTTTTCAGCACACAATAGGCTATACATGGCGGCTGTTTATTAATAGTGGATGAAGAATCCGGGAAAATCCCGGAAAGAACCACCGACCCTCGAGAAGCTACTGGCAAGCTTTCTCACATACCCACATTGGCCGAATCTGAGACTCGAACCTACGCAGACAGAGATGAGATGGTAGTGATCTGTAACGGAGAGCGCTTTAGACCACTTGGGGCCCTTGTATGTATGTATGTATGTGTGTGTGTGTGTGATCACTATATTAGCATACACATAAATACATGTTTTATTGATGTGATTATAATGTTTTTAATATAAGTTATTTCAAAGTCAGTGAAAAAAGAGCTTCTATTAGATTGTTCTAACTATTTACTGATTTTAAAGGAATTATCCTTGACGTAAGAATGTCAATTATTAAATGTAGCATAAGCCCATGTGTTTCATTTTTGTAGGAGGGTTCAAATTCTTAGAAGACAGAGCCATCTATCAAATCTGAATAAAAAATACAAAGGCAGCAATCAATAACAATATATAATTATTTGATACATATGTAAAATAGCTTCATACATAATGTTTAATTATAGTTTCATTCTTCTTAATAATATGAAAGAACAATGAAGAAACAGGAAGCACAACAGATACCATAGATACAATTTGTAACATTTATGCCTCAACTCACAAATTTTACAGCGACGGAAAACACAACTACTATTGCTTGTAAAAATAAAGACAGGAATATTGATATTTAAAATGTTTGGATTCTTATATACTTAAGTGTGAAATATAGAAAATTACTGGTGTCATATTTTTCATATTGTGATTATTCCTATACTTTCACATGTAAACAATATAGCCTTACATTTTCATGTGATAATACAAAATTTCCCATCAATCTATGTTACATTTGATTGTATATTCCTACAGAAGATATACTTGCAGCAATAAAAAAAAAACACAAGCATTTTGTGAGCTTCAGCAGCAAAAAACCTGCATTACCTTTCAGGCACAGAAATTATTTTTTTGTAGATACATGTATATGACTTGGCCACTGTTTGTTTCTGTGCAAAGTTATGTCCCCTTAACAACCTTAGAAACAATTTGAACAAACTTGGTGTGATTATCTAAACATTAAATGGACTCTTGCAGTAAAATAGTTTACAAAATGTCAAACATTTCATGTACTGCAATAGATAATGCTAAACCTATCATTCTCTCAACTTGCTACTATTTTTTAATGATCAGTCAATATATGTAACTGCAATTGAGGTTAGCTTATAAAATGGGGGTGGGGTGTTGTTCTGATGAGTGAATTTATTCTTCAGAAGCAAGTTTGGTATATGATAAAAAGAAAAGTTTTTTTTTTCCCAAGTAAATACTGGATATATTTCATCTTTTGGAACAACAAATAACAGTTTTTGCCACTCATTAAAACACCACAAGATGAAACATATCCTATATTAACATATAAAATGTAACCTGTCTGTGAATAGCATTATCTCATATAAAATGTTAACCTGTCCATGAATAGCATTATCTCATATAAAATGTTAACCTGTCTTTAAATAGCATTATCTCAGATCTGTCATCATAAAATGTGCTCTCAAATCCTGAGTCCATTTTGTATGTTCTAGTTAAAATTTAATGTGAATGTTGGAAAACCTGACCATTTAGAACATATAGCAAGATCTGGGATTTTACTATTAATAGACGTACATTACACATAGGTAATAACAGTACTATTAATAGAAGTACATTACACATAAGTAATAACAGTACTATTAATAGGAGTACATTATGTATAGGTAACAACAGTACTATTAGTAGATGTACATTACACATAAGTAATAACAGTACTATTAATGTACATTACACATAAGTAATAACATTACTATTAATAGAAGTACATTATGTTGCAGTTGTTGTAGGGTTTAACACCATTTTTCAGCAAACGATAGGCTATACATGGCGGCCAGCATTAATGGTGGAGGAAGAACCTGGGAAAACCCCGGAAAGAACCACCAACCCACGAGAAGCTACTAGCAAGCTTTCTCATGTACCCACATTGGCTGAATCCGAGACTCGAACCTATGAAGACAGAGGTGAGATGGCAGTGATCCGTAATGGAGAGCGCTTTAGACAACTCGGCCACTCGGGGCCCCAGTACATTATGTATAGGTAATAACAGTACTATTAATAGATGTACATTACACATAAGTAATAACAGTACTATTAACAGAAGTGCATTATGTATAGGTAATAACAATATTATTAATAGATGTACATTACACATCGGTAATAACAGTACTATTAATAGATGTACATTACACATAGGTAATAACAGTACTATTAACAAATGTACATTATGTATAGGTAATAACAGTACTATTAATAGATGTACATTACACATAAGTACTAACAGTACTATTAACAGATGTACATTACACATAGGTAATAACAGTACTATTAATAGAAGTAAATTATGTATAGGTAATAACATTTCTATTAATAGATGTACATTACACATTGGTAATAACAGTACTATTAATAGATGTACATTACACATCGGTAATAACAGTACTATTAATAGATGTACATTACACATAGGTAATAACAGTACTATCATGAAATATACATTATGCATAAGTAATCATTTGGGGCCCCATGATATTATGAAGATACATACAAGGATTTTATATATATATAAGTAAGAGTGTATATATATTATATATATATATATACACTCTTACTAATGTTTAAAAATGTCGTTATGCCTGTTAATGAAGTTTCATCACAAGGATTCAAAAAAGTATTAACAGTAGCAGTGTGAAAAATGTATGCAATTACTTTGATACTTTGTTCATTTTATAAATCCATCAAATCTAAATTAATGTCTTCCCTGTTTTCAACTGACTTTTCTCACTTTGGAACAACTTTGATTATACAAAGGACTGCTCCGAAACTATATGTATGTAATTTGACTTCGCATTTTAAGAAGCATTTCAAGTTAATCAAGCTCTTTGTCAAGGGAAAAACAACTTACAAAAGCAAAGCACCTAACACGTCAAGAGAAAAACTAAACTAGTTACACATTTTTATGGCTGGGAAAGTTTATACATAAAAGGAGTTAAAGTGCAAAAGAAAAGTTCAGATATAAGGGATTCAACAGCACATTAGCAGAATTCTGGTTATCAGTGCCAAGTACATTAAGGTATCACAAAAAGTGTAGAAAACAAAAACTTAATGCCACTAAGGTGTAAAATCCATACAATACAAAGTCCAATTTGTGGTTATAAACTGAACTTTTGTAAAAAGACTAAGACCTTCTCAGCTGGAATATTATCACAGGAAACACCCCAGGTAGCCACCACTAGTTCTTTCTTATAAGAAAAGAGATACAAATCCATAGTCCATATACAAAAAGATAATTCTTCATGCAACAGAAATTAGTAAGGGCTGTTCCAGTAAAATATACATGGGACCCAGGGAAGGCACTTTTAATATAGAATAATAACCAATAGATGCATATAGAATTGTTTTGTTTTCATATGGACTCTTTGGGTAATCTGAGTACCCTATCATATATTCTTTTTAAAGTGCCTTCCCTGGGTATCATGTATGTTTAAATGGATTAGCTCTAATATACAAATTATATATATATATATATATATATATATATATATATATATATATATATATATATATATATATATATAAATGAAGGTTTGAACAATAAATATTCTTAATATGTGTCCTAATTTCACAATGATATTGAGGAAAACTGCTATTGTCTATCAAATGACAACAAATGCTAATCAAATTTACAATTATCCAAGAATGAACACTTTTCATTCAAATACAGTTTTGTTAATAAAAACAAGTACCCATTTAATTTGATATTCTCAGATGGGACTTGGTGTAGATTTTCTATGCATTATCAAAAATGATATTTAAACACAGAGTATGTATTACAAGCACAATCACAACATATAGAAAAACCCATCACAGTTGATATTAAAAACATAAATCGGAGGGAGAATTTGTTTTTGAGTAAAAAAATAATATTTGGCTGGAGAAAAGTAGTATAAAGAAAAGAAGAGATAATACATACTTGTTCAAGGAATAACAGCTGAATTAGTTTGCAAATCAGTTAAAAATACAAGATTTTATCATCTCTATCCTTCTTTAAATAACGTTTCTTCAATATAGGTCTCATGTGGATTTTTGTAACTAAAAATAATGTTGTTAATGAAACCGAAACTATATGTTTCATCAATATATTACTAACCATTGATATACCACTAACACATCACAAACCACTACAGCTTTCATCAATATACCACTAGACTGTTCTGGTGGCCTAGTGGTTAGAGCGTCCGCCTCGGATGCAGAAGGTCGTGGGTTCAATCCCCGGCAGAGTCATACCAAAGACTTACAAAAATGGTACTAACAGCTGCCTCACTTGGCGCCCAGCATTAAGAGGTTAGTGTTAGGACTGGTTGGCCTGGTATCAGGATAATGTGACTGGGTGGGACATCATGCTACATGTCTGCAGCATGCTGCCCCAGTGCTAGATATCACTATAAACTGTCACACTGCAGACATCGTAGCAATATAACTGAAAAATTGTTAAAGCTACGTTAAAAATCCAAATCACACACACAAACACACCAACAATATACCACTAACAACTATCATTTTCTTCAAAATAGACCTTGTGTGTATTTTAGCACTGCAACTAACATACATGTGGTAATTAAACCAAAATATCACTAACCACAACAGTTTTCATCAAGACATCACTAACCATTAATACATCACTAACCTGTCACATACCAGCATAGTTGACATCAATATAGACCTTGTGTGGAGTTTAGCATTGTAACTAAATACAGCCATGGTAATTAAACAAAATACTATACCACAAAACCACTGTGAACTCATATTCCCTCAATGTCTTTATATTTAAAATGAGTTTAACACTGTTTTTAGGAACAAATGAACTTTGGCATTTTCAAGATATAGTGATGATTCTGCATACAAGATAGACAGGAAGTACTGACTGGTTTTGAGCCTTCCCAAGCATTCACTTGAATGTGTGTTTTAAATGCTATAAACCAGTCTATGTTTCCACCATTGCAATAATGCTCAAACAATTAAACATCTGTTTATGTGTTTATACAATGTCTGTGAGAAAGGCTTGTCCACTGACTGAAATCATTTGATTTGTAATAATTTACCATATTGCACTGTAATTACATCACTGATTTTTACATTATTTTAAAATGCATTCATTATGGTGTCATCCAGCTGAAATGGCATTTTCATTATTTGGTAACAAGTTCAATTTAAAAACCATCCATGAAATCATGTAATAAAACAATTACAGACCTTTTTGTTTCAAATTATTATGAAGTTTTATGAATCAGTTAACTTATCAAGCTGATGTTTGCTTTGTGTCCAACAACATGAGGCTGTATGACTTCTTATATTACATACCTATCAACCTTCTACCCTAGAAATAGCCAGAATTTTAATGTAATTTCCTAGAAGCTGAAATACAATACTATCATTTTCTGATTCTGTATTACTATACTCTCAAAAAACGAAGCTGGAACTACTTTATCTGTGAGGTATCCTGGTTACAATAGCAGTGCCCCCTAGCAATGGAATGCCATCACTTAGCAAAAGAAAGCACTCAGAGCAATTTTAGTTAAGAAACCATTCCTTGTATGTACCATGTCAGAAAGGTCCAAACACTGTTGTCATCAATACATCAATAAAAAAGTTTTTAATTTCTTTTAAAGTGAATAATATAGCCAAAAGGTTCATCTGAAAAAATAGTTGGTCACACCGTGCGCCAATACATTACAGTACAGTACTGTACAACCCTTTTATGGAAGCTCATAAAAGATAACATTGGTAAGTTTCCTGCACAATGAATTTGAAATCATAAATACTATAATTATGTCAAAAACTGATAGGTATATAATAACACTATAATTATCACCATAATGTGTCTCTATGTTAGCATAATGTGTCTCTATGTTAGCATAATGTGTCTCTATGTTAGCATAACAATACAATTATCACCATAATGTGTCTCTATGTTAGCATAACAATACAATTATCACCATAATGTGTCTCTATGTTAGCATAATGTGTCTCTATGTTAGCATAATGTGTCTCTATGTCAGCATAATGTGTCTCTATGTTAGCATAATGTGTCTCTATGTTAGCATAATGTGTCTCTATGTCAGCATAATGTGTCTCTATGTTAGCATAATGTGTCTCTATGTTAGCATAATGTGGCTCTATGTTAGCATAACAAATCCTGATAATGACTTGATGCATAATGTTTTGTAATGATCTGGATTTTCCAATTCTGACAACTCAGCATGATTTAACAATCAAGATTGCAATACTGATATAATGTTATACATATATTAACTGGAAAAAAAAGGGTGAATAATTGTATAAAATGATTAAGATACAGAACAGGTGAATGTGCAATTTTCACTCAGTATAAATGAGATCAAATACAGTATAAGAACAAAGACAATGGTGCAAATAATGAAAAGATTGTATAAAAGAAAAAGAAAAACAACAAACAAACCAATGGTAATATTGTGGCAAAACAAAGGTATGAGACCTACTGTTATGTACTTATATTACATAAAAGGAAAAATAAATCAACACCACAGAAAGCAACAAATCAGGTTAAAAAAGATCTACTAAACAATGCGTTGATCTGATCACCACCAATATGATGTCATGCTCTTTTTGCACTTTTCAATGAAACTGCAGCTTTCATGTGAGTGAAAATGTAAAAAACAACTCTGGACATATTGTTACTAACGATAAACCTCCATAAAACACTCTGGACATATTGTTACTAATGACAACCCTCCATAAAACACTCTGGACATGTTGTTACTAATGACAACCCTCCATAAAACACTCTGGACATGTTGTTACTAATGACAACCCCCCACAAAAATGAATTACAATGCTTTATATGATAGGCTACAGGAATTTAAAAGATCACCAGATCATAGACTTTTATTTGTGCCTGTAACATTTTTTTTGGTCAGAGACTTTGATTTTGAAAAGACCAAAACATGCCAAATTTGTTGATATAAAATGCAGTTAGAATATTGCATGATTGTAACAAACTTTAGATCTGCTAAATGAAACATTAAAGTAGTTATCAATGTTATGAAAATATATTTTTTAAAAGAATGTCTATAAAAACAATTCTTATTTTTAAATGTCATTACCATAAAAATGTTGCACTGATTCTAAAGCAAGTCTGTCAACATGCCTGCTGCACCTAAAAAATCTCTTCTCACAGCAATACATTTAGGGTACTATTGAATGAGAATTCTCTTCTCACAGCAATATGTTTAGGGTACTATTGAATGAGAATTCTCTTCTCACAGCAATTTATTTAAAATAATACTCCAGAAAATTCTGTTTGGAAATATTTACATCATTTGTATAATGGATTTCAAGAGATCATATTCTAATTTTGTTCAGATACTCTATTTAATTTTACTTACATAGTTTTTAAAGAGAATATACAGAGTGGAGAGAAATCTAGCAAATCTCATCTTCCATGTTATAGCGTCAATGATTTAAAAAGCCATATACACAAATATAAAACAGGGAAAAAAAAGCTAAATTCTGAAAACTTGAAACTAGCTTATTTGTTCTTAAATTATGCTCAAACACTTTTCTTTCCTGAAACTTCCCACCAAACAAAAGAAATTAAAAAATGTGTGCAGTACAAATTATTTTAATACACACAAACATCTGACCTGTTAGAGCTATTAAGTCAATACATGTAACATAATCTGCCTATGTGAAACCTTAATTACAGGACAAATATGGGGAATGACATTGTGAACCTTAATTACCATGCAAATAAGTGGGATGACATTGTGAAACCTTAATTACATGACAAACTTTGGGACATTACAGGATGAAACCTTAATCACTGGGTAAACTTACGGAATAACAATGTATAGTTTGATTAGGAATACAAAATTTCACATTCTGTTCTTTTCTAGATAATTTATTCTCAATGTTTTTTTATGAAGACATGCCCATAAATTGTCAGAGCAATGAAGGTGAACACAAGCACAAATATTTCATTTTTAATGTATCACAATTTAAAAGTATAATTTAAAAGTATTGCAATTAGGCATTGCCATTTTATTTGAGAATATAAATAATCAAAAATATTTATAATACAAAATTACAATCAGCAACTGTTATTTTTTCAGAACAAAACTACGCTCTGTAAATTGAAAAACATTGTAAATAAATGGCAAACATTTTGCCCATTAATAAACTATATCTGACAATATTTCTCTTACACTCTTTGTTATATAAATGCATGAACAGATTTATATAAATTGATATAAATCTGAGATTTACCACCATAAAGAAACTTTAATATCTATTCTCAATAATATATAAACTTTCTCCATATTTTCCAAATTCATATTGTCATAACCTTGAGGTAACTACTGTATATAAGCAGATGCAAATCTCTTTGAATGTAAAAAGATGCAGAACTGTGATTCAGCTGAAATACTTTACTGACATAAAGTAATAAGGGAAACAGAAATCAAGCATAATTACTTCCCTTTAATCCAAGAGGAAGTTCTACCAGCAAATCCAATGCTGTTTAAGTTAATCTCTCCCTACTTACCTCCCTTTCTGCACATAAATGTTCTCATTAAAACCTGATGGATTTAAGTAATTTTTATTTTAGTTACATTTTTCATAGTTCAAACAAAGACACAACTTTTAGAAATGTCCAACAGTTTATTCTGCCTTTCTTTTTTAAATCTATTTTTTCATTCATTTTTATTTTGTTTTCTTTGATACTCAAGAAACATAACATCAATAATAATAATAATAATAATAATAATAATAATAATGTTGTTGTTGTTGTTGTTGGGTTTAATGCCATTTTTCAGTTGATGATAGGCTAGATTATGGCGGCCAGTATTAATGGTGGAGGAAGAACCCGGGAAAATCCCGGAAAGAACCACCGACCCACAAGAAGCTACTGGCAAGCTTTCTCACATACCCACATTGGCCGAATCAATAATAATAATAATTATGTATACCTTATTAATAAGATACTTATTTTTTCCTATTGTTACATTTAATGATGACAAAATAAAACAATCCAAATATAGATTGTGAAATTTTGTTTAAATTGCATCATAGTGATATTCTTTCTGTAAAGTTATGATGGGAAAACTATTCTTTTGTTACTTCGACACAAGTTGAGAAATATATGTTAAAAAAATCATCAAATGATAGAGATCTTATATCTATTGTACTTTTAAATTTTTAAAATTAAAATCTGTTGTTAACTAGTTTAATTCTTTATATCAATTTTTAAACTGTTTCAAAGTAATTTTAACAAAAAATAATCACCCCAATAAGAAATAAACCGATATTGATCAAAAATTATTTGAATATAAAGAACAATTCTAAGATTATGCTTTTGTGTGAATTCAAATTTAGTTTTTAAAAAAAGAAATGCAATTTAAATCATATCATTGCTGACAGTAAATATTAACTATGAGCCAAACGCATGTAGCAAACTTTTATTTTAAACTGCCAGCAAAGGTATATAATAAAAAGTCACTGAACAAATTAATTCAAAATTGATTATTGACAAGATTAAAAGTAACCTAAATGATAAAGACTGGCGTTTTCTGTTGTGCCATCTAAGCAGGAGACAAACGGGCAATGAAGGCAACTACATTCAGATGGAAAATAAGCCCATGAAAACTATCAGCCTCTCCTGAATTAAGTAGTATAATGTTTGGTTGAATTTAGATTTGTGAAAATTCATAAGCATGACATGTTCTCTGAAGTTAAACATGATGGATAGAATGGCGTAAATTCATTCATTTTTTAATGAGTATCCATTTTCATGGATTTGTGACAAATAACACTTTTGTTGGCAATTAAATTTGTTGATTGATGAAGGAGCCATAATGTTTCTATGGATAGTAGATAGTTAGCTGGGCCCTTAAATTCAAGTTCTGTAGCAAAAACAAACTTGAGAAAATTTATACCAACAAAATTCAGAAAAACTGGTACATAAAGAAAATGTTGAATTTACATTATTCCTCTTTTGTGGTAAACTGAATAAACATAAAAATATTATTAACTGCTTCCCACAGATCCCGCTTATATTGGTAACTACAGCTTTAACACAAACAGGGTGGAAAGACTAAGTCATGGTGGCAAAATGAATGCAATAAACCAGTGCTTCAGACTGATCATGTGCCCATGCCATTCCTCTACTATTTCTTTTCATTTGGCACACTTGCTTTTGTACTCAGACACTTTCCTTGGCACAGGAGAAAATTCTCCTGTCCTCACATTTTTTTAAGAGTCAAATACTACTTTATAAAATAATGTAGCACTTATAACTAATTTCTAACAATTTACTGTTCTGCCAAAATAGTGTACAATTCTGTAATAATGAAAAAACATCACAGATATCCTTGGACTTGGTCATCTGGATGTTTGTTTTGTATCTGAATGATATCTCCAGTTGTAATTAAAATTTCACAGCTTTATAAGTTTTTTAAAATCAATTTTAAACTGAACTAGAGTAAACATCAATGCCAACAAATACAGACAAAAATTTACAAGGCAAATGAATGCTTACATGTGACTGAAATGCAAGTGTATAATTCAAACATTAAACAGTCACTAAATGAATATGCACTAAATAATATATGCTGCTAATAAATTTTCAACTTAAAAATTGTGTCCCATAATTTTCCATGCACATTGTTTTAAAAGAATTTTAACCTTATTTTAGTACCCAGCACTTGATTCTGAAAATCAGATCCTTATTTTTCATTATGACACGCAAGCTGGCCTGCTGGCAGAACAGTCAATCTTATGTGCTAGTTGGCCTTTTGGCACAAAAACCAGTCTTATGTGCTGAGTGGCCAGCTAGCACAAATACCAATCTGTTGTGCTAGTTGACTAGCTGACACAAAATCCAGTCTGATATTATAGTTGGCCAGCTAGCACAAATACCAACCTGTTGTGCTAGTTGACCAGCTGGCACAAAAGCCAGTCTGATATTCTAGTTGGCCTGCTGGCACAAAAACCAATCTGATATTCTAGTTGACCAGCTGGCACAAAAACCAGTCTGATATTCTAGTTGGCCTGCTGGCACAAAAACCAATCTGAAGCACTAATACAGTTATGACTAATGGATTTCAGCAGATTCTGCTTCTTGTTGATATGTGGCTGTTCTCTGGAATCCTGGGACACCTTGATATTCTGAAATTGCTGGTGTGTCTTCATCGATCTGTTTGCTATACTTAAGTCCTGATTCATGAGTGCTGGGGTGAAGATGTGCTCTTTCCTCATCGTGATCACTACGCATGAAGAAGTGGAAACCGATGTTCAGCTCTGGAATTTCATACACAACAGCCAAAAGCAGCATCATCATTAGCAGACCAATAATTAAATATACTGAAATGAAAACCAAAGACGTCAAATAAAATCTTTTTTTTATGGACACCTAATTTATATAGACATTGTTGCAGACAAATAGACAATAAAACAGGGTTCATACAGAATTCAAAGACTTTTCCCAAACTTTCAAAGACTACAAACATAAATTTCCAAGACCTATTTTCGCTAACATTTTGTATACAAGTTATGTTGTATGAGAAAACAATGAATACAAAATACTATAATATTGTTTAATGATGAAATGAAATGAACAGGTCATCAAAAGAAAGAAACCATGAAAACTAGACTACATCCAAATCTAACAACCTTGGACAATTTTTTTGTGATTATGGAAAGAAATTAAAACGTTTGGGTTTATTTCAATTTTCAAAGACTTTTAAAGACTTTAGGGTCATCGGCTCAAGTTTTGCAAACTTTCAAGGCATTGAAAATGCTACGCCATTTTTCCCAAACTGTCAAAGACATTAAAGACCATATGAACCCTGTAAAAATATAACTCCTAGCTATATAAGCTAAAAACAACTGGAATATCTATAACAGAGGATGCATTTAAACACCACAAATGTAGCTAATAGTAAGCATTCTAAATACTTTCAGTCTATCTCTTATTAGCTGATTACTTAAGCTACATATTTCAATCACAGTCACTACACCTTTTTATTTTACTAATAATATAACAATGTGAAATGGAAGTAACATATGGTGCGTACCCACACTGCAGCACTTGGGCAGCAGAAGATCTGAAAATCATTGTATGTACTAAGTTTATGACAACGCTTTTGCCAAACCACAAAAAGTGAGTTATAATGACCTAGTTGGGAGGCAAACATATGACATCAAAAACATTCTGGTAGCAATCATTCAAATTTTAAAAAAGATAAATCTAATGCCAAACCTTAAAGTGTCAATCAGCATAAAAAAGGATAAAAATAAGAATACAACTGCATGTGTAGCTCTCTGTGTAAGAATCATATATTATGAATTATACACATACAACTAGGGACTGCATGTGTATCTCTCTGTGTAAGAATCATACGATATGAAGTATACATATACAACTAGGGACTGCATATGTATCTCTCTGTGTAAGAATCACACGATATGAAGTATACATATACAACTAGGGACTGCATGTGTATCTCTCTGTGTAAGAATCATACAATATGAAGTATACATATACAACTAGGGACTGCATATGTAGCTCTCTGTGTAAGAATCATACAATATGAAGTATACATATACAACTAGGGACTGCATATGTATCTCTCTGTGTAAGAATCATACAATATGAAGTATACATATACAACTAGGGACTGCATATGTAGCTCTCTATGTAAGAATCATACAATATGAAGTATACATACACAACTAGGGACTGCATGTGTATCTCTCTGTGTAAGAATCATACAATATGAAGTATACATACACAACTAGGGACTGCATATGTATCTCTCTGTGTAAGAATCATACAATATGAAGTATACATATACAACTAGGGACTGCATATGTAGCTCTCTATGTAAGAATCATACAATATGAAGTATACATACACAACTAGGGACTGCATGTGTATCTCTCTGTGTAAGAATCATACAATATGAAGTATACATATACAACTAGGGACTGCATATGTATCTCTCTGTGTAAGAATCATAGAATATGAAGTATACATATACAACTAGGGACTGCATATGTAGCTCTCTGTGTAAGAATCATAGAATATGAAGTATACATACACAACTAGGGACTGCATGTGTATCTCTCTGTGTAAGAATCATACCATATAAAGTTGACATACAGTAGTTCCCCTCTCGAACAGCCCCCATGACAAGCGGTCACCCGCTTCTTATGGCCAGAATCCCCTGGCACTGATGAGTTTGTAATAAAAAAAATGTACCTCTCAAGAACGGCCACCCCTCTAACGTGACAAGCGGCCAGCATATAAGTAAAAAATGTAAAATGTTCTCCTCATGAGCGGCCACTTTTATTTTCAAATCCAGAACCAATAATTAATTTTCATATTGCGACCTAAGGAAAGTAATCAGAATATCTCTATCGTCATTACATGTCTCCTAATGTAAAGTTTCCGTTACTGAAAGAAGTGTTGATTAAAGTAGATATAACAGTAAGATTAATAGTATATCATTGTCTATAAAAGCTGAAGTTTACAGGAAATGGGCACAACAATGCTATGATAGAGTTTTGAGCTTCACAATCTGTCGAGTTCTTCTCTTTGATGACAACCAGATATAAATGTCAAGGTCATAACAGGGTCTGCATAGCTAAAAATAGACTCTGTGCATTAACACACACAAAGAAATTAAACTTCAACAAAACAGAGTACCAGAGAAAGACTGAAAAATAATGTGATAACACATTTATTGCTTCCATTAAGAAGAAGGCATTTCGTCCACTCGACAAAAGTTTCATCTGCATAATTAAATCACATACAGTTAGTAACATCTGACTAAATCATTACCAACCATTCACATCATGTAAATAGAGATATATTATTTTAGAAGAAAGTCAGTTATTGTACTCGACAACATCGGCTGAGGTGGGAAGGGGGGGAACTTGCCGAACAAATGTATGTAAGAAACTCAAATAAAACAATTTTATGTGAAAAGACTCGAATAATGTCATAACCAATAAGGAGGTTATTCAACAGCAGTGGGAAAATGGAACAAATGGAAAGAGAATTATGTATGAACAAAGATTTAAATGACGTTTTTGAAAGGTTTTGCAACGCGTATGACAACACCTGCTTGCATATCATGCTTACACCACGAATAAGAACTATTAATGTATATTCAGTTGAAATAAGTCTATTATTATATAACATGAAGAACCTTTTTGTAATTAATGTTACTTTTAAACAAAGATATTAAATGAAGATATTAAATGCTTTGAAGTATGTAGCTCTTTCTTACTACGTACATTACATAAACTTCACAATTTTTTTTTAGCCCTGCTCTGGAAAGGCCACCTGTAATATAAGGCCACATTCTCAGTGGAGAAGGGGTGGCCGTATAAGAGGGGGACCACTGTATACAACTAGGGACTGCAAGAATCATATGATATAAAGTAGACACATACAACTAGGGACCATATGTGTGGATCTGGGTAAGAATCCTATAATATAAAGTAGATATATACAACTAGGGACCATATGTGTGGATCTGTGTAAGAATCCTATAATATAAAGTAGATATATACAACTAGGGACCATATGTGTGGATCTGTTTAAGAATCATATAATATAAAGTAGATATATACAACTATGCATATAAAATACATACCGTATACATAAACCACACAGTTAAAATGTTTGTTATACAAACAATATGAAGGCTTTGCATCAAAATTATAGTAAAATCACATCTAACAGATGACTATGGATGACTTGGATATTATAGATTGTGCAGTCTGACACCTTCCATCTTTACTAAAACACTTAAATAAAAGAAATGTAATAGTCAGCATTTCTTTTTCTGAAATAATAACAGAAAAACAATGAACAAGTAGATTCACACTTTCAGATTGTGAAAATTAATACAGCCATGTACACAGATATTTTCATAGCTATTAAAAAAAATCATTGTTTTATCTGCATTAATAATTATTAATATATATAACCTAAATGTTTCTGTCATAATTTTGTCTACATATAATGAGAACTTCACAAAAATCTATATTTGTTGGAACTTACATGTTGTAGCTACTTTATAGACTGGCCTCTGTTGCTGATCTGGACTGTCCCCAGGGATATAGTCTCCCAATCCTATCGTAGTCAGGGAGACAAAACAGTAATAGAAAGCATCAAAATAACTCCAGTTTGGCTCAAGGGTGTAGAAGATGGCTGCTGGTATGAGATAAATGAACACCAGGATCAGCGTAATGATGATGAACAGATGAAGCAGTTGAATATGGAAGACTTTGTAGAGGTGGCCAAGCTTCCGGAACATGAACTTCAGAAACATGGTGGTTGGGATCATGAGGCGTTCCACAACTGCAGAGAACAGGATCAGGGTGAGAGGAATTCCAATCATCGCATAGATAATACAGAATGCCTTTCCTGCCTCAGATAATGGGGAAACTCGCCCATACCCTGAAAAAAGTTAGTACATGTAAAATGGTACCAAAATGTAAAATATATGATATCAAAACTAAATGTATCAAAATAAATATATCAGCACTTTAAAAAGATAAACAGTCCAAAATGTACAGGAGCTGTATAAAGCATAACTGAAATATTTATGACATTTGGCTTCTGTAAAGGAGATATCCAAGTCATGCAAACCCTATTTATCCGATGATAAACCAATTCTAAGCTTCTTGCAAACACAGATCACTAAAGCATATAATACAGGTCAAGATGGCAAATGATAATTTAGTCTAAGTGGTAATGTTACTTACTATATGATGTATCAAAATTACATGACTGTGGGGTCAATAGAATCTTTGCCACTAACCCACACAAGAAACCTAACATATACCAAGTGAGCATAACATACAGGTCAGTGTGGTGGATGGACATACATAATCAATTTATAGAACTGAAACATACAGGTCAGTGTGGTGGATGGACATACATAATCAATTTATAGAAAAACAGCTATCAAGGCCTGCAATCACCTGTTAGTGTGATAACCAAATAACCAATGTCTTCTGGGGTCTTTAGGCACATAGAATTTCAACAAAGTTACTCTAATGGTGAAAAAATTAATGCATTGCAAAGAGGGATCTTGTGAAATATCACATCACTTTTAACTTGATATGACATTTAAGCTAGACATCTCTATGTTACATACAAAAATCTGTAAGGCAGTAACAAAGCTAGGTACAATAAAACATGTCTACAATTGACACCCATGGGAAAAAGTCAATGGCCTTTGTAGACAGGTGACCTCTAAAGGCAGGTTTGGCTCTCAAACTTGGTTCATGACAAATGGCAGTGACATTAATATTATTAGCAGTATCATTATTATTAGCAGTAATAGTATGCTATGAAAATAAACGTATTTAGTTTAACTATTTAGCATAAAACAAAAATAACAAAATAATAAAATAAAAAGTTCCACACAAGATTAGTGTCTCCTAATTCTAATCCTTCTTGTACATCACAATAACACTGATTTTCCTATCATTGTCACATGTGTTGAAGCTTTGATCAATTTTTAGCAGTTTCCTTTAATTCACAGGCAAAGTTTGCCTATGATTGGGAAATAATGGACTAGCTTTGTTAGGCCAACTGGTGTAACTCTGCATGAAAAAAGGTGTTCACACTTCAATAAACTTATAGATTAAGCAGCTGCTGAAACTTAGTGATCAGAAAACAGTCAGCTTGTATGAGAGACCTTGATGTGATCTGAAAATGAAAAGAAGCTTCCTGTGGCTATTAATTTACATAATATACATTTATATATGCCATGCCTTGTTCATCGAACAAAAGAAGTTTGATATGCAGACTTGGAGCAGTCATTGCTGATATGCTCCAGTGATCATGGAAGGCAGGGTGAAACAACTGCTTGGTTAAGAAACACATGGCAACTGACTGCAAAAACAGGTGACCACTGATTATATGACACTTATATACACAGATCCTCTGCTGAAGAAATATATTTTCCACCTGGGTTGTTAAGGAAGCCACACTTGCTAAGGGGAGACAACCTGAATCTGAGCTAAGAAACATTCCTTTCAAGTTTTATCAAAACTGGATCAGGCATTCTGGAAAAGAAGCTGAAACTAGGTTTTCCAACTATTGGTTATACATATTTGCTGGTCTGCTGATTGTAGATTTTATGGCACACTAGCACTGTAAAGCACCGCAAAAAATGTTATATGATAAAAAAAAGTTATATGAAAAAGGTTTATTACCAATGAGCAATAAATATATAAAAGCCATCTTTGACACAATTTTGCTAGAACAAGTCCTGAAAAAACAAATATAGTAAATTTGGGTCACTCATTTTCGAGAACAAGTGAAAAAGTTATTTCAACTTGGATGTTAAGGAAGGTAGACCGCTGCTAGGATAGCCACTCAGGACACCATTTTGAAAGAGCTTAGCCTAGGAAACATTCCTTCCGAATTTATTAAAACCAGATCAACCATTCTGCAAAACAAGTTGAAAATAGGGTTTTCATAGGGTTGATATGGAGGCTACACCACTGCTAAGGGAGTCAACACAAAGAAAAATTTAGTAGAGAATATCCCAAGGGACATTCTTGCTGATATGATCCAAACTGGCCTCAGGTTTTTGAGAAATTGAAAAATTGCAAATGAGGACAAAATGATGGAAACAAGGCCATGTTATGAGTGTGTGTGTGTGTCATTAGGATTTGTAATGTAGCTTTAAAAAAATTTCAGTCATATCGCTATGATGTCTGCAGTGTGGCAGTTTATAGTGATATCTAGCACTTGGGCATCATGCCGCAGACATATAGTATGATGTCCACCCAGTCATATTATCCTGACACCAGGTCAACCAGTCCTAACGCTAACCTCTTAATGCTGAGTGCCTAGCAATGCAGCTGTTAGTGCCATTTTTGTAAGTCTTTGGTATGACTCAGCTGGGGATTGAACCCACGACCTCCTGCTTCCGAGGCGGATGCTCTAATAACTAGGCCACAGGAGCGGTCGCCATATTATGAGCTCACTTGGCCTTATCAGTAGGTGAAATAAAAACCATGAATATCATGTCAGTACTGTCTGCCAAGTTTAATGCAATCTGAGGAAAGATGATGGAGCGGCTGCAAACACAAAAGTTTAGGATGAAAATGAGATGGACAAGTCTAATGGTATATTCATCAGTTGTGAGAGCATAATGAATATTCAAATATTTTCAGATTCCTCCTTTTTACAATCAGAGGCTTCTTTCTTTTTCATTCACAGTGAAAAAATGGTGAGGCCTACCAATTGTTAAAATAACAGTTCCGGCAAAGAACATTGATTGGCCGAAGCTCCAGTTTGGTTCAGACATTGTTACATTCTGCACAGCTGAAATTCCCCGATTTGTGGCCTGAACAATGGCTGCAATAAACTCCTCTAGTTCCTCATCTGCAATAAATATATCAATAAAAATTTCAATCAGTCAAACAAGCAATCCATACATATTTTCATCTAAAATAAAACTATTTTAAATTTCATGATACAAGAGCAGAAAGGCAAATATAGAAATATTCCTGATGATAAGAGACACAATGGGGGTAATGATGGCATACAATTCAATTCTATTAGAGTCAGTATATCTAAGATTTCATAAATGCATGTTGGCTGCCAATCCATCATATAATCTTTTTTAAGGCTACTTTTCAAAAAACATGGTGATGAAAAGCAGTTATAACAGCTTTCCAAAGAATACTCTGTCATAATACTGCCTGCATTTTGTATTGGTACAGACAGCAATTCATCTTCTTTGACAAGGACTGTAATAATGAAATGGATGCTTCATTTATGAAGTAAGGCTAAGCAATTTAGTATTCAATGAACAATTCTTTAATTTACGTAGAAGCATGTTTGTTAGAGTACACAAAAATCAGTAATGTCTTATCATATCTTCATTATCTGACTGATTAACTTCTGCTTATCCATTTTGAACGATTTCATGTGCCACAGTCTGAGACTGGAGAGAGGGAAGCAGCTAGTGGAAGGGAGAAACTGAGGACGATTGAACCAGAGTGGCAAAATAAATTCATTTTCAAGGGCATTAGTTCATCAGGTGTACTAATATACTGGTGAATCGTCTGAAGCTCGGAAAGGTTTGTGGAAGTTGAGCCTTCCATTTGCTGATGGAACATCTGAAACATACTCGGGTTGCAATAAAAAAATCATGCCAAGATGCATTTTTTGGAGTAGGGTCTTTCTTGATTTTGTCACTACATTTTCATCTCCTGAAAAGAACATGTATTTAACGTCATAGATTTCATAATGAAACAAATGGACAAATTTTCTATTAGACAGAAGAGTTTGACTATGCCATGTTATTTTTAAAGCTAACATAAATTTATGTCTGCCTTCAGTCTAATATCCTCTCATTTAACTTTAACCACATTTGACTTTCATATAAAGTTGAGAGGAAGAAAAATCGCTTAATTCCCAGATAAAAACAGATTACACAGTTAGACAAAAGAAAATACTGTATTATGTAGCCGAGGCTTTTTGAAGTTTGGCATTTCTATGATGTTATTGATATCATTTTTGTTGTAGCTATTGTAAAACAGAAGTTGTCTGATAACTTTATAAATAAAAACAAAAGAAAAAACACCCCCCAAAAAAACGAGAATGCTAGCTTGACAAATTCATTGAGAGCTGTTTTCAACAGAATTTTGATAAAACTGGTCTACAATTTTTTAGTAGTTGTCTGCTTCAGTGATAAAATCTGCTATTATTATGGATTTTGATGTGCTGAATTCAAATATGATAATTAAAACAACTGATTGGCTACTGTTTCCAAGATTTGTAAGATTTTACATTTTACGTCAATGTATATTGTGTAGATATTAGCGTTTTAATCATAAATTGTAAACCTATGTCTTTTTATTTGTTTACGGTTGCTTTACATGATAATATTTCACCTGTCTTGTTTATGTAACACTTTAAAAACAACAAAAGGTTTACATAAAAATGTATTTTGAAACAAAAGGCAAAAAACTATTATGTATATATGAGTACACAGTATAGTTCTTATTCATTGTGTACTCAGCACTTCTTGGCTTGTTTATTGTATTCATTAAATGGATCATCTCATGTCACAGTCCAGCATTGGTCTGCAAGCATTGGCAGGCTCCATTTGCCCTGATAGCATTTCTCCATTATTACAATGTCCTGACGAAATCACTCGCTGTGCTTGTTGCTCACTGCTCCACAGTTCGGTGGATAAAAATCTAGATAAGAGTACAAAAAATGTATCTTTAGTGTCATGTTGCAACCAAGGCTTTTGTATGTCTTGAGGAGGAATTCCCTATAGTTGTCTGCCTTGTTGTTTCTGAGAAAATTTGTTGCCACTAACTGGAAGGCTTTCCATGCCATCTTTTCCTTCCCATGCAGTGCATGGTCAAATGCATCATCTTGAAGAAGTTCACGAATCTGAGGACCAACAAAGACACCTTCCTTTATCTTAGCTTCACTTAACCTTGAAAATGTTCCACAGAGGTACTTGAAAGCTGCTTGTGTTTTGTTCATGGCCTTGACAAAGTTCTTTATCAGACCCAGCTTGATGTGCAAGGGTGGTAACAAAATATTCCTTAATTCAACAAGTGGTGGATGCAGAACACTTTTCTTCCCAGGCTCCAATAACTGTCGGAGTGGCCAATCTCTCTTGATGAAGTCGGAATCTTTTGCATGACTCTCCCATTTGTGAGAAAACAGCAGTACTTTGTGAATCCAGTCTGCAGACCAAACAAGAGAGCAAGAACCTTCAAATAGCCACAAATCTGCCACTGATATTGGTCATAGTTTATGCACCTCAAAAGCTGTTTCATATTTGCAAAGGTTTCCTTCATATGGACTGCATAACCAACTGGAATTGAATGGGAAAACATTGCCATCATGCAGCAAAACAGATTTAAGACTCGTCTTCGATAAACCAATGAACAGTCTCCACTCATCTGGATCATGAATGATATTGAGGGATGCCATCACACGACTGATGTTGTTGCAGGCTACAAGATTACCTTCCATGAAGAAGAATGGGACAAGATCCTTTTGGCAGTCACAGAACATGGAAACCCCGACATCACCTGCCAGGAGATTCCACTGCTGTAGTCATTCAAGTACATTCTGGATTTTATCTTTTTGTACATTAACATATTCAAGGCGATACTTTTGGATTTGTGATAGAACATTTAGGATTATTTGGGATTTAATTCACAATACTGTGTCTTTTAAACTTTCACTTTGTATTTTTGAGTAACACAGGATATCAGTGATGTTCATTAACAAATGGATATAAATGTAGTATACTGGTTGAATATTTCTCATCGCTAAAATCAACTCAAAAGACGAATGTCCACGTCCAACTTAAATTTTGGCTATTATAAGAAGAGAGGAAAAGATACAATTACACACAGTTAACTAGTTTTAGTATCTGACATCACAATAATTACAAATGACTTTCAAAAAACAGACAAGTTCAAACATGTTCTCAACTGACGTAATCCTGTAACACAAGTCTGATTCAGTTAAAAGAAACGGAAATGCTTTATGATTTTTTGGGGTTCTAAAAGTAATAAAATATAATTTACTGAATTGGAAGAGACTGCCTCTGGGTACTTGTTTTAGACAGCTACTAGAGTCACTAGACAATCGTTGTATACAGTAAAAATGGCACTCCTAAAGCTGCCTACGACCCATGCTTTGAAGGATTAATAAGTCTGCAGTGCTCACAATTGTGAACATGATGTGAAATGAAAAATAGCCCTTATGAAAATGACTGATCCCCAGTTCTAGCCGTAGCTGTGGTGGAGCAGCAGAGGGGGGGAACAGACCGAAACTAAAATAGTACTGAACAGACAAAAACAGTTTCACAAATCTTATTTCGACGAAATAAACCCTTCTATTCAGATCATAGAATAAAAAAAAAATGTCCCCAAAAATTCGAAGAGTCTCTCCTCGAGAAATTTTTCGAATTTCCAGGGGGAAAATGCAATACATTTCCGCTGGCAACTTGGTTTACTTCAATAAATCTGAAACAGTTTCCGTGGCGGGGTCGTCATTGAAAAATCCGTCGGTCCAGCCCCCCCCTCTGCTGCTACGAGAAAACATTTTTATGTTAGCGGAATTAAATCATTGACAAATAAATAATGGCAAATATCGGAGAAGCACTTACTACTAGATTAGCTCGAGAACGTCTCGAAGCAATTCAGAAATTTCTTCCTGTCCGTGATAGTGTCAGACAAAAATTACAACTAAGACAGCAAGCACGGGAAGGCTTTGCAGAATCCGCGGAGGAATTATTTAAACCCGTGACCAAAGCTACTGAAAAATCCGCAGCTGTTACCAAAGAGGCTTTAATAGAGCAAAGGAAAATTTTACAGGATATTTCAGCTGGACTTAAACCCGGGCCTCCACCTGATGAGGAAGTTGTTATGTCAGTACCTGTTGGTAAGCGAGCAACAGAGAGAATTACTGACCCCGCCGAAAGATTTACGCCGGATTATATTAAACTTCTTAAAAGTGTACCAGAAGAGAAATTACCTGAGACAATACTGTTAGGATTGATTCAAAGAAATGTGTCTTTAAAACCAAAACACGGTTCTATGACAGATGATAATTTTATCAAATATTCGTATCGTATACGCGAAAATAAAAAACAAATCAACAGAGATGATACAAAGTATGATAGACTTGTAAATGCTATACGTAAACTTGAAATTCCACCATCGCAACCTCAAGAAGAAAAATCACCGTTGCAACACACACAACGACAACAATATCCTTCACGGCGAAGAGCAATAGATCCTGACCTAACTCCGTTAGGTGAATACGAGGCTGCATCTGAAGGAAGTCCACGCGGCCAAAAATCCAAACAAACTAGGTCGCCGATAATTGACCTAACAACGTCTCCTGAAAGTTTGCCGCAAGACATTTTATCCCCAAGAATTGTGCCACCAACGACGACAGGAAAGGGTTTAGGATCCGGTTTTATTGCTTGCCCTGATAATATCATCAATGACGTATCACGGTTGGAAGTTCTCATCGGAGGAAGACGTGCCGGAAACAACTCTCCGGAAATTATAAATGAAGCCGCAGATATCTGTCAGAGACTATTTCAGCGTGGCATTATGGATATCGGCATCTACCGGGGACTCATTGATGAACTCGCGGATGGTTACTACAGCGACTAGCAAATTTAGTTAGAGAAACAATAATTAAATAAAATGATCGTGCACAATTCTCAACCTAGACACGCTAGTGTGTTACCAGTCCGCGTAGTAAACTCGCGATTACCAGTCTACAGAGCAACCTACGGAGATGGTCTCGGTGATACAGTTACTGGTTTGTTTTCAAGAATAGCCCCTAAAGCGATTCCATTTGCAAAACAATTGTCGATGAAAGCTATTGATGTTGTCAAGGATAAAGCTATCGGCGGTGTTGGTGATCTTGCCGGAAAGGCATTTCAATCAATCAAAGACAGATTGGCACGATTAATTCGCAGACCAAAAACTGTTAAATCACCATCAGTAAAATTACCGAGTACTGAAATCATGCCCGCGGATGTCAGTAAAGTGATAAATCAGGCCGCCAATCAAAAGCTTGCAGAGTTGATAACCCAAATACTCGAACAAATAAATACAAGCCTGATATCAGGAAGCGGAATTTACCGAAGTGGTCTTCGTTTTAGACGACAATAATTTTATATAAAATGTTTAAACGTGTATCTGATCCAGCATTTGATATGGATGCACCAACGCTCAAAGATGAATCTGTTCGCGATTATCAGTATTATTCTTACGAAGCAAGAAATCCCAATCAGCGAGGACGAATTGAATTACAAGTTCAGGACACAAGTAGATATTTCTTGCCCGCTGAAGCATTTCTTGAAGTCACGGGGCAAATTGTAACAAATGTTGACGCTAATACACCATATGGAGTTAATTTCCGAGCTGGTCTTGTCAACAACGGCATCATGGCACTATTCAGAAGTGCTTCATATAGCATTGACGGGAGAGAAATTGAAACGATTCAGGATAATGTTGACGTTGCTACAACAATCGTGGGATTAGCGAGATACTCAGATGATTACACTAGATCGGCTGGGCCGACTATGATGTTCGCTAAGGATAATTCTGATCATCCTGAACACAGATCTGCTATTCAAGTACAAACAGCACAAGGCACTGCTTTAAACCCACAACCGGCTGGATTTGCGGACAGGCCAGGTGCTGATTTTTCAATATTAAGGCCTAGTCCAGATTACAATTTAGGTTTTGCTACACGTAAATTAATGTTATCAGGCATAGATAGAAAATTCTCATGCGCAATTCCATTGTCTCACATCTTTGGGTTCTGCAGAAATGTCAGAAAGGTTATTTTTGGAGCCAAGCATACAGTTGTACTTGTACGAAAAGGTGATGACAACGACGCTATCTGGCGAGAAGGTGCTGATCCTGCTGTTGATTCCGGTAAAGTAATATTACTCAAACTTGCGTTGTGGATGCCAGTAATGTCTCCATCACTCGCTGAAGAGCAACGGTTACTCTCTTTTATGGACACAGGTGGTAAATCACTGATATCATGGTTGACAACAACAACAGATTATATTCAAGGTGCCGGTATTGGACAGTTTACGTGGCACATATCATCACAGCAGGGGGTGTCAGCACCACGACATATTTTCATAGCACTCCAGGCTAACGCGAGAGTAAATAGTCAAATACGTTCGCATATGATATTTGACAAACTTAATGTCTCTGGGGTTTCGCTGCGAATAAACGGGCATCAAGAACCATCCGAGGATATAGTGATAGATTTTACAAATAATCAAGTCGCCCGTGCGTATCACAGTCTAATGACATTTATGGGACGCGATCAAAATATTGATACCGGGTTGCAGATATCACAACTGGATTTTACAACGCTGTATCCGATTTATTACTTTTCGCTGGAACATTTGGATCTAACCAAACAATCTGTCGTTGATATACACTTCAAAGCTCATGTAGGTGAGTTTCCCGTTGGTGGTTTCAGAGCGATCGCAGTTATACTCTCCGATAAGGCAATGTTGCTTGAAGGTGTTGGTGGTCGAATGAGAGTTATTGACGCTCCAGTAGAAAACATATAACAATTAGATTAGTTTCTGAAATATAATGTCATACAGTCACGTTAATGTCACCTTGACTTCCGGTCAGACAAAGAAATTGCAATCGAAGAACGCAAGCACGTGCGGGACATCAATAACACTAAAACGAGATCAGATTACTGGTGGTCCAAACAAGCTGTCGTTGACTAATACTCAGATTAAACATTTTAATAAGGCACTAACAGCAAAAACCGGTGTCCGACTTGATTTCTCTGCTGCAGCTATCAAGGACATGACTAAAACCGGTGGAATATTTCCTCTTCTCGCAGCAATACCGGCGTTGATTGCCGCGGCAGCACCAGCCGTAGCAAAGGCAGCAGCACTTGGTGCAGTTGGAACCGCAGCTGGAATGGCACTAAAGAAAGTAACCGGAAAAGGGTATAAGAAAAAAAAGGGACGCGGTCTAAGACTACCGGGAACTCCCGCATCATGGTATCCAAAAAATTTCTAACGCTGAAACACAAAGTGTTTCCAATGAGCAATTTTGATTTACTCGATGCTGTTAAAAAATTGCGCATAAAACATTTCAGAGGAGTATTTATGCGAGATCAATTACCGCAACAACCGAATAATCCAGAAACTGGCATTATCAATCTCGACAACAAAGACGGTCCTGGAACTCACTGGGTTGCTTACGCGATCGATCCACGCGGAATTATTTATTTCGATTCGTACGGTTTAGCACCGCCAACTGAGTTTCTCAGGTATGTCAGCAGATTTTTTAATGTTCCAGTGTGGCAGTCGACGTTACCAACACAAACATTAATTGATCCGCCCATTTGTGGGAGGGAGGTTTTAAATGTTCTTGATGCAATCTCAAGAAATCCAGCAACTTCTCCTCATAAAGTAATGTATGAATATACCGCATCGAGAAATGCTAGCATTTGAAAAACAGCAATAAGAATAATGGTGGATATTTACGGAAGACCTTTCACACGAAGAGGTAAACCAAGCACAGATGTTGATCTCTCAAAATATGCGACCCGAGATGAAGTCGATAATCTTTTGAATCTATCCGGAGTTGACCCAGATGAAGTTGCTGTTTTTCAGGACAAGCAAGGAAAACTAAAAACTAGCAACATCAAGTGGAATGATTTAATCCGTAATGTTCGTACAGCTGTCCCTGGTAACTTTCCCGTTTTTACTGACCGTGGTAGCATCAGGGATTCAAGTATATCGAACAAAATCATCAAAGACATCAGCGATGAAATTAAAATGTGTGTGAAAAAAACCGGCGACGTAATGACCGGAGAACTCAGCATGAGCGGCAACAAAATAACCGTTCTAAAAAATCCGGAAGGTCTCGAAGATGCCGCAAATAAACAATACGTCGACACGCAGTACCAACACGTTGCTGGCCTAATCATCGACAGAGTAATAAAATCCGGCGACGTAATGACCGGAGAACTCAGCATGAGCGGCAACAAAATAACCGCGTTAGCGAATCCCGAATCCAACCAGGATGCGTCAAACAAACAATATGTGGACATCATCGACGGTAAACTAAATACGCTGCGGTCAGAGTATGATGTTCACGTGAACGGGTTTAAAAGACTCCAAAGAAACTTTCAAAAAACCAGTGAACCCGTGGATAAGTTCTTTGGGTCTCCTCCAGTCGTCGATGTAAAACTCGCTGATGTAAAGACCGACATTAACACGATCAAACAAACACAGCAGGATATCGTATCGGGTATTCCTGATATCGTTAACAAAACCAGTTTGATTAAAGTTCCCACTGGAGTTACTCCCGGGCATATCACCAACATCGTATTCACGGTATCATCGGGATTCGCAACATGGTCACAAGAAAATAACACTATCAAATATACAGCAACAGCCACTGGTGTTTACAGGTTGTCTGTGTTTTCAGCCGCTAAATTTGAAATCTTCACAACATATCCTTGGAGACATTCCACCGATAAGTATTCGGGGGTTTGCACTGTAATACTAAACAGCGGAACCGAGGAAACATTTATGCTTGAAGTCGACGACGATAATTTAACAACAACATCTTACTGGTGGTGTTTGGAATTCGTCGCTGCAACGCCTCAATTGGTTACGTAATTGAAAATTACCAGTAATTGAAAATTACCAGTAATTGAAAATTACCAGTAATTGAAATCGCCAGCGATTTTAAATAATATGTCAACGTTGAAATCCGAAGGATTTCCAGATGCTCAACAATATCGGTATAATCAAGTCCGTGAGTGGCAATCTGAGTTAAAAACTGTCATCGAAGTAGCCAGTCAAAAAGTAAAAAAATACCGCAGACGCATAACAGTGTTAGACATTATGGTTTATTCAGTATCTGCCGTTGTTGCATCCGCGGGAGTAATACTATCAGCGGTCACTCCGGTAATTGCAGTCGCGGCCACGATCTCTGTTTGTACGACCACTACCGCGGCAGGAGTTTTCGGCATCATAGCAAAAAAAATATCCTCGTGTGCTAACACAAAATTACACGATTACACGACAAAATTAAATACAGCCACGACCGCATATCAGAAATTATCACCGCTGATATCATCATCGTTAGACGTGCAAAGTAGCGACGCCGCGTCGATATCAGATTCTGAATTCAAACTAATGTCAGATGCGTACAATGACTATTTGAAAACTAAACAAATAAATAATGTCAATAGAACTGCTTCAACAAATAGTCACAAACACAACGCCGGTAAGGACCACAATGATCTCAGTGTCCTCGACTAAACCAGAATTTGGTATTAATTTTCGAACTCCAATTCCAGTGAGTGAAATCGCGTTGGCAAAGCTCAGCGTGTATCACAGCTGGCCCAATATCAGGTCGGCATCATTTGGTGATCTGCAGCCGAATAATTCGTTCGTGTTCGGGAAACCCAGCGCGGACCCGGAACAGGGTGAACTTGAATGGGATACAATTACGCTACCCACTGGGAGTTATCAGATCGAAGAAATCAACAATGAGATACAACGCCAAATAAAACGAATCACCGGCAAGGAAGCCAAAATATCTTTGACCGCGCACGAACCAACGCTGTCTGCGGTCATTGAAATCTCAACACCGGGATACGCCGTGGATATTTATAGCAGCTCTCTTCGAACAGTATTAGGATGGCCACAAAAACGACCCGAGGTCGAACCGGGTCCACCAAAACCTAAAAAATCGGATTTTATGACCGATAAGAAAGAACTACACGACCTCGTGTACGGCAATTATTTATTATTTTCAGATCAATTACAATCAGGAGAAGCCTGGTTTACAAAATCAGATAGACACCCCTTGGAAATAATAGAGGCAGCTTTCAAAGGCGGGGAATACCATCTTTACCTTCCAGAAGATATAGAAGTTCATTTTTTTAATCCGATCAAACAAGCGCATGACCAACAGCTAAAACTGTTGCGAGTATATTTTCAAGATTATATTTCTGATTTAACAAGTTCGCGCGATAAAATTATCACAGCCATAGAAAAACTAAACAAACTCGCATCTGCTATGGAAATTATAAATCAAAAAATAATTCAGAATCTACTGGATTACAAAGATGATTATGGAAACCAAAAAAGATCGAATTTTGCATCCAAATTTGGTATTCCGGTGAAGGATATTCCAGATTTTAAACTTCCTGGATATAACGCGCACACGCTGAGAAAATCGGTCTCTGATCTTGTCGCGGAATCTTTCGAAGATATTTCTGCCACGTACGCGCGAACACTACCACAACCTGTTATTCTCAAGCACGACAACAGTACAGCATCCGATGGCAGACACATCTCACCCGGGATCGTAAATATCACAGATGTTATCGCGGTCAATCTTGTATGTGACGTCATCGACGGTAGCTACAGCGCATCAGATAATACTACAGCCCAACAGGGGTTTATTCTGTATACGTTCACACCAAAAGACCCCCCCGGTTTTCTGATTGTGCAAGAACCAATCAATCCGGTCTATCTGCGGTGTCATACCGTGTGGTTGTCAACGATAAATTTCAAACTCACCGACCAACGGGAAAATTTGTTGGACCTGCGTGGCGAGACTGTCTCCGTGAACTTACTGGTGAAATCCTAAAATGCCCTCCCGGAAACTCGAAGAGTTTCTCATGCTAGCATCGCCAAGTGGTTATCAAAACCGGCATCGTTGGAAACTCGAAGAGTTTCTAAACTCGAAGAGTTTCTAAACTCGAAGAGTTTCCTAGCACGCATTTAAAAAAAACGGTTGTATATAATGTATCAATGTGAATACATTCACTCACGAGTTCATATTCATGATAAGCAAATTCTTCACGAGGCAATAAAAACCGCATTCGGACAGACATTCCCAGAACAGTATTTCCCCGTTAAAATAATCGTTGACGTGTATGGTGACGAAGACTTCTTGTTAACTCCGTCACAATTGACGCAGTTACAGCAAAATCATATGATCATAGTTTGGTGTCAACGAGAACAGATTATGAACTATTCTCATTGTTGTATTGATGCTGAAGCGCTTAAGCAAATCCTGAAAATCTGAAAATGTGCTTTACATTTCCAAGGCAAAAAAAAATAATACACTTTTTTTTTACGTGGTTCAGGTTCTACTTTCGGTGGTGTGAGTCGCGGTGGTATTTATACTTCTTCGGCGTCGCTAGTATTTTCAGGCATGGGAACCGCTAACGGTTCCACGGGTAGATTCTTTATATAACCTTTTAACAGTCTCACCCTGGTGTTAATTAATTTTCGAGTCTCATACTCGCTTGACAATCCAAGACGAATCTTCTCAACTGCGGCGCACAGTGGAATAAATTCAGATACCTGATTTTCAGTTATCCCAGCAAGTGATCTGTAAATGCGATCCTGTACATTTTTAATGAACCTATATCTGGCAGGGAGATTGTTCTTTCCCAACCGTGATAGCTCATTCAGGGATTCAAAATCTGACATAATTGTTTCAGTGTCTAGTAAAATATTAAAACCTCGCTGTTGTAATTCTTTAATTTCAACAAGTATGGTATTTATGTTTTCGTGATTCATATTATTATATATTTTCATATTTTTAAATGCATGAAAAATGCTTTACTGAGCGTGGAAACTCGAAGAGTTCTCTCGAAGAGTTCTCTCGAAGAGTTTCTCGTGCTAGCATCGCCAAAACAAAAACACAGATAGATGAGCGGTTATCACTGGAAACACTTTGTGTTTCAGCCGGGTTACGGTTCTTTCATGAGTCCTTTGTTAGGATTTTTTTTTTCTTGGTCTTATATTAGACCTTCATGTCGTGATTTTTCCCTTAGGGGTCTCATGTTACCGTTTATTTTTGGGGGGCGTTACAACATCCTCGGAGGAGTTATCGTTGTTTGTGTCAATGATAGGAGTTATATAACAGAATGAAATCTTCTGTTTGAGCTTCTTGGAAAATGCTGTTTTGTAGATCCCGGTTGCGACATGCTGTACAGCAGGTGGACAAATACCGAAATACCTACCGGCGGCGTTTATTGACTGGAATACAATTTCTTCACCTGTAATTGCGTTTATAGATTTAATAGCTCTTCTTGCAACTGTTTTACAACACCCTGTGTTACCCAGTAGGCAGTTCTTGCTCTGAGTGACCACGCGAAGATTGTTTATAGAGTTATCAAGTATGTTACCGTTAATGTGATCAATGACAAAACCCTTAGGGATCACTCCAAAGAAACATTCGTAAATAAAACGATGACATAAATACCTCTTTCCACACGTGGCAGTAAATCTTGAATAACCACCATTATCAACTCCACCAACTGGTCGTCTTCGCGTGCAGTGTCGTACTATGCCATCTCGATTTGCCTCATAATTTGGAATAGTTGGATGTGGGACGAATTCTTGATTCATTATACTATAAGCAAAATCATTTGTCTAATTTGTCTGAAAACTTATTTATGTAATCACGCTCCGAGAGAGTGTTATCACAGTCTGGATATTTTTTATTATAATACCGTTTTAGTTCTCGATAGCGTTTTCCACCACACGCTGAACATAATTGCGTTTTTCCTCGTACTCCAATGCCGCATCTGATACACGGTATCGGTCCTAGACTCCCCCCGCGGACCTGTTGAGCATGTTGTCCACAGTATTCGTGTCTGCATGGTTTGCTACACGGCGCTGATGAATTTAGTTTAATCCACTTGCATTGGTTCATTATATATAATATTTTTGTCTATTTAAATACTTGTCTTAATTATAATATGGAGGAATTTGAAAGACTATCCAGAATAAAACCCGTATCAGGTTCTCGATTCGATCTTGACCGGTTAACCGCTGATCCACGACGAAGAGAGTTAGCAACGGTAATTGGTGTTATCAAGAACGCCAAAGAAGAGTTTCGTCGTGATGGTGCCGCACACACGTGGTCTTCGTATAAAATTATCCCCGACGCGAGCGTTTCTCGTGGCCGTATCATTGATGCTACCATGAACGATACAATCGCGCGTAACATAATTGGGTATCTCGACGATAGAAGATATTTCGTACAGATAAAATTTATTGTTAGAGTCGACGACGGAAAGTGGATTATCAGAGACAAACTAGACCCTGTTCTTGATGCCAAGGGGGTTCGTGGAAAAACCGTTCTGTTAAGTAAAGACTCAAAACCGGGAGTACTTGTTGGGATTGATATACCATATTATGCCAGAGCGTATCCTGTGACCGCAGTCATTTATGGAATTTATCCGATGAAGAAACCAAGCGTTGATAAACTCAAACCGATGAAGGTGTCAGAGTCAAGGATGAATTGTGTAGCTGAGCGAGTAATAGAACATTTTAAAAATGCAATGCGAGGAAACGGCCTAACACCGTTAAGACAAACTAAAATAACAGCGTGGGCGACACGAGTAGCGGATAAAGGAGCGTCAATAAATGATGTTGCTGAGCTAGAGCGATTACTAAAATTTCCTATAACGGTTTCATCGTTAACCGGTGAGGTATTGTATGAGTGTAAATACAATTCCCGTGGAACACCAATAACTATTATCGATCATAACAGTCACGCCTGGACTGACTCGGTTAGGATATTCCCGCGAGACCGTGTTGTGAAGTATTATCCGGAAATGCAAAGCATTTGTGGAAACTCTTCGAGTTTGGAAATGGGAACCGCTAACGGTTCCACGGGTATGTTTGATTTTATTTATCAGATAAGTAAAACCGATCCAGTGTCTGTGTGGTTATTCAGAAGTACCGAAGATGGAGAATATGATCAGTTTGTGAGACCCGACGGGGAAATATACAGAACAGCGGCGTTACAGCAGGAAATGAAAAAACTCGCAGAAAAATATCATGCGGGCAACACTGATACGTTACTGACACACTGTTTTACTGTCCCGGGTGTTGCCGCACATGTAGCCCGGGAACGAAATTCATGGAGACCAACTCCGAAAAGTTTTCTTGCGGATATCCAGCAGAGCTGTGTTGAATACGGACACGGCGGTTTGTGGAATACTCGATATGATTACCGCGATATGATATCCGTCGATGTGACGGCGTGTTATCCAGGAAGTTTCCTTGGGCGTGGAGAATGCAGCGAATATTTTAAACGGTTTGGCCACGTTACAAACTCGATGACAAGAGTTGCTGTAAACGGACCATTGCCTGATTTTGACTTGACCGGATTTGCTTGTGTGTCGTCGTTTAAATTCGCTAAGGATTTACATCCTGTGTGTTATGTTTGGTTTGGTAGACATTTCGTTGAGAAGCGATGGGCACCGATAGTGTTATTGCGATACATGCTTGACAGTCGAATACTGTTGTCGCTGACCGTCAGCGAAGCGATTATATGTTATTGTCGTCAAACCGAAGTTTGGTTGCCAACTCCCGGTACGTTAGAAGAAGTCATCGAAGATTGGTCACGAGAACATCCAGAAACTTCTATCGACGATATCATCAAGAAAGCTCCTGAAGTACTTGAAAATGACGAAAGCACAGCAAAAGATCTAGGACGAAGAATAATAGGGAAATTCACTCAAGGTGGAGCGTATGATCATAAACAACATCACAGTCGATTAATCATGGACAAGGCTGAATTGGATCTTGTTGTCGCTGATGCAGCCACGAACAACATACTCTGTAACCGCGAAGATGTGTTTCTGTCAAACGGGGAAAAGCTAGGGACTGTTTTTAGTTATATCGACGGAGAATCATCTCAGTACACACATTTGAGATCTTCGATGCTAGCTTATGTATCCATAAATTTGTTGTCGATGATTAATAGATTCCCTGTTGTCGCAGTGAGAGTTGCAACGGATTCATTTTATATTGATAAAAAACACTCAGCGCTGTTGGATAATGTTATATCGGATGATCCATCGTGGGGCTCGTGGAGAATAAAGAATGAAATGTTACAAGGATATTGTGAATCAGCTGATGTTGTAATCGTGGATGAGTATCGCAGCGCAGAAATGTCTTCGACGGTTTCGTTGTCTCCGCCGGTGCACGATCCTGTTACAAGACACAAAACAGTTTATCTGAACGGCCCTGGTGGTTCTGGTAAGACAACTCGGGCGATTGAATTATTTCGCGGTTCTGACTTGGTCGTGCTGACTCCCACACACAGACTTGCCAGGGAGATGAGACAACGGGATGTTAACGCGTGCACGTATCACAGTTTTTTCAAATACAGCGGCGGCACGTGGACACCTGAACGAATGGGGACGAAATATATTCCCGAGAAAATAATCTGGGATGAGATAGACACTGTGCCGTTAGATATATTAAAACAGTTTCTGGGTTGGTTGCTAAAGAAAAATACCGCAGTGGTGATGTGCGGCGATCATGGTCAACCACCGCCATTTACAGGTGAATCTCCACACGAGTGGCTGAAAACTTTTGTAGATTATTATGAGGAAATAACTAACGATCACAGAGCACTCGATGAAACGCTGAAAGAGTTTAAGACACTGATCAGGCTACAAACCAATAAAGTCCAGTGTGAGATAATGCGTGAAATAATTCCAGAGACTTCGCTGAGCGACTTTTGGGAAACGTGGAAACCAAGTGATCTCATAGTGGCAAGTAGAAAGATAGTCAGGGACACACTTCAGCAGCGGTTATTTCAGTTACATCAGAAGAAATTTCCCATGTTGCCAGTGCCGTTGTGTTATAGACCAGCTGATACGCGATTGCAGAATATTGATGTTGATATTCCAGGACGCCTGACTGTGTCAGGGACGGAAAAACAAAATTTAGTATTGAATGATATTGTTATCGTTGATGTTGATGCTGTCGAACAGGCACTGAAAATGAGCAAATCCCCGTGGACACTAGGATACGCTATGACCATCCACAGTTCGCAGGGACTAACTATTTCAGATACAACAGTTTGGATTGTTGATGATCGCATCGAGTGGTCAAATTTAGTTTATTTAGCCGTGTCAAGAGTAAGAAGGATAGCTCAGTTACAAAGAATTGTATTAGATGATGTTATCAACGACAGCATCAACAGATCAATCGCTGATGATACAATAAGAAAGAAATTAGCCGGTTACAAACAGAGCGACAAAAAAAATGGTAGAGAGTTTGATCCCAAACAAAGTTTGGATGCTGAATTTATAATACAATTACGACAACAGCAGAATAATCACTGTGCGAGTTGTAATTGTTTATTGCTGTGGCAGTATTCGAAAAACGACCCAAGACAATTTACCGTAGATAGAATAGATAGCAGTCGCGGTCATACACGTGAAAATGTGATGTTGACCTGTCTTGAGTGTAACCGACGCAGGGGGGTTGCTGCAGTTATTTAAATGATCGAATCACTTTAGTGCGGATCACTTTAGTGCGGATCACTTTAGTGATCGGGGTGGTAATTGTGTATCCGTGGGAATCACCTGAAGTTGCTCGCGTGTGAATCCACGCTGAGGAGCAGTTGAATCTAATCTGTAGATTGCGTTTCTCCCAGTTGATCTTGTTATGCTGGATATCTTATGTGTAGTAACACTCCATGTGGGATCGGTTGCTCTTTTTTTTCCTCCTTCTAGTTCGCCTGGTTCGTATAAATACCTAACGGTGACATTACCCAGCACTGGCTGCGTTGAAACATGTCCGCGTTCACTGACGCGGTGTATATATTTTTTTGTGATTGCATTTACAGGTCTCATGTTTGTTGTTCTGGTAATTTCATTATTCAGCGCGGCTATCACGTTTGGCAGTCTTGCAACCCATTCACGAGATCTCGTATCGTAAATGAATTCCCTCGCGTACTGGTATCCGAATAATCTCTCAGCGAGTGTTCTATTAAATCGCTCAACAATTGCCTGATCCCGATGAATTTCAGTATGCCCTCGTCGTATAACAACGTTATGCTGCTTTGTCAGTGATGATACCGCGCCCTGAAATTCTTTACCAGGATCAACTTGTAATAATCGTGGCCAGTTTAGAGGTCCTCGTTGATAAATTCGTTTAAACGCAGAGGCGACTTCGGACGCTGTTTTAGTCGCTAACGGTTCTGCTTCTTTGTATCTACTAGCAACATCAACTACTGTTAGCGCGTATTTGTATGTTTTTCTACGGACAGTATCATGAGGCAGGAATAGTATGTCAGCCTGATGAACTTCATTGGGCACACTAACATCAAAATGTGCAAAGTTGATTTGTCGAGGTGGTGGTAAGTAGATTTGCCATATTGCTTGTTTTGACAGCCATTTTTTGGCGACCTCGCGTGTTACTGATGCCGCGTTGGCGAGTTTATTAATTGCTGAGTTACCTCTCCAGTATCCGATTGGGGAATAATAAATCGCTTGCATTGGAAATGCTTCCATTGTTATTAATTATCCAGCGCCTAATGCTAATTTAGATTTCATCGCTGATCTTACTAACCAATTAGCGAGTGACTCCTTAAATGATTTATTTTTTATGGCGGTTAGTGCATGAATTAATTTCACATCCGCGATATGCCTGTCTTGTAGATCTTTACTTCGATAAGCAACATCATGTATGTGACACGCTGCGTCGATAGCGTTTATCGGATACTCTCCCGGTTTTGGTTTAGATTGTTCATCAAGTCTGATATCTAGTCGGGTCCCTGGACCGCAGTAATTGTATCCTGGGAGATGTTTTTCTCCGGGATACTTTGCCCAGGGAGTTCCGGGGAGCTTTCCAAGTTTGGCTGCAATGTCACCTCCGCTAAATTCTCGCTTTTTTTTTGAAATCTAAATTTTTTTGTGCCACATCGCGTACACTTACCAGAAAGTGCTTGTCTGTTATTTTTTGTTGTAATGGTTGTTATGTCGTTTGTAGGGGTTCGTGCCCGGCACCTCACACAATATAAATCCATAATTATTATTCTTTATATACAAATGGAAATTACAGATTTTTCTGCGACGCGAAGAAAGGAGCCAGTTAAGCATAATTCAGTGCTACCAAACTCTATCAGAATGATCATCATAGGACCGTCAGGATCGGGTAAAACGCAACTGCTGTTGAACATGATAATGAAGTGGATGAAGTGGGATAAGCTGTATTTGGTAGCACCATCTGTAGATGATCAGCGATGCTATAATGTTATAAAAGATTTTAATGAGAGTGCAAAAGCGCTGAGTGAAGACGGCGAGGAAGTAGTTGAATTTATCACTGATATCGAAGAAGCTCCCAGCGTTGAAGACCTTAACGGAGAAATAAATAACCTAGTAGTGTATGATGATGTGATGCTGGACAAGCAAAAAAATCCTGCAAGAATATTTTCCCGGGGTCGTCATAAAAACACCGATGTCATTTATGTTACTCAACGTTACACACAAATACCAAAAGTAATCAGGGATAACTGTAATCTTCTTGCTGTGTTTAATGGAGTTGATGTTCACACGTTGAGAAATATTCATCAAACCTGGTGTAGCGGCGATATGGATATTAATAAGTTTAAGAATTTCTTTAGTCGCGCTCAAAGAAACCCGCATGGATTTGTGACAATAAATTTACACGACCCGCGGACACGATACCGTATCGGACTTGATACATTGTATGGTTAACATAAAAATGTTTTCTCGTAGCAGCAGAGGGGGGGGGGGGGGGCTGGACCGACGGATTTTTCAATGACGACCCCGCCACGGAAACTGTTTCAGATTTATTGAAGTAAACCAAGTTGCCAGCGGAAATGTATTGCATTTTCCCCCTGGAAATTCGAAAAATTTCTCGAGGAGAGACTCTTCGAATTTTTGGGGACATTTTTTTTTTATTCTATGATCTGAATAGAAGGGTTTATTTCGTCGAAATAAGATTTGTGAAACTGTTTTTGTCTGTTCAGTACTATTTTAGTTTCGGTCTGTCCCCCCCCTCTGCTGCTGGTGGAAACCATAACATTCGAGATTAAAACCCACATGCCGAAAAAAATTCAAAAGGATTCTGAATTTGCTTAAGTCGAATCCACTAAAGAAGTTCACTGTGGGGTCTTTGGAAGTAAAAATATATATATTTTTTATTGAGCTGCCAAAGGCGCTAGGGTATGGTGTATGGACTGAATTTGGAAGAATGAAATAAGAAATAGGAATACACAGAGAAAAGGGAAAAGTGGGTTTGCTGGGACACGGAGAGTTAATACTATAAAAGTATCTTCTGTCACAACTAAAACCAAATCATGAAGAGAAAGCCATAGCATATAATAGTCATAAAGTCCCTAAACAAAAACTACGATTCCTTCTACATATTATTAGTGACGTTCAAAAATATTACAAGGACTGAAATCCAGATTATCATAGGGCTGAATAATGTAATCAGACTCATAATCATTCCGTACCCAAGTTGTTTCGTACCCAGTGAAAAATGGTCGTTTCGTACTCAAGGTGCTGGTCATTTTGTACCCAAGATGGTGGTCGTTTCGCATCCTTTAGTTTACAAGGTCAAATATACAGTATTGTCATATTTACCGCTCCATCTATAGGCCTAATATTTTTCCTAACTTAAAAATTGCATGAGCAAAGCATATCCGGACAAACAATTGACCAAACACAAATAATTACAGTAATTGTATTGTTTTCACTGTATAATAGCATCTATGTACTAAAAAGAATGAACAAAAATTCACAATGCCATTAAAAAGAAAACGAAAAACTTGGCCAGGTTTAAATAACTGAATTACAGCAGTAATTCGTTTTCCAAGTATGACTCGCTTTACCATATTTGGATATTCTATGAAACGTTGTTCAATTCATGCCCTATTTACTATTTCTTTCCGAATAAGGATGTGGTGCACGAAAAAAAACGAGGCTGAAAATGGAAGTTGTTACTATATGAACTATGGCGGACGATCGACAAAAATATATATTGGACAAGGACGGCAAACGCTATTTTACACATATTTCTACAATGAAATTCAGCAATTCTATTAAATTAGAGACTATTTAGTTTCTTTCAGCATATGTATGGAACGTCTCCTTATTTTTTGGACAGTGTGCTGAAAAAGCGCTGGGTGTGAATCACACCCAGCTGCTCCACTGCTTATAGGCTCGTGTTAGTACCCTGATCCACGAAGTAGGGGTACTAATATTAGTAATATGTGGCAGCCAACGAAGTGTTTGAAGAAATCAGAGCAGCTCAGACAAGAAAATAAAATAAGATATTTATTACTGCAGCATTGCGCAAAATACGTTTCGGAACACTGCTTTCTTGCAAAACATGTGGGCAAAAATATGCTTCAAATCTGATGCCGTCATCTTCAAAAACGCAATCGATTCAACGTATGATGGTGCCTCATAGTTTGCTATAAGCACTATTTTCTTTTGTTGTATGAGGTTAAACGTCATTTTCCAGCCCATGTTAGTCTATTATACATGGCGGCCAGTATGTTTTGTGCAAAGATTTCTCATACCATAGTTTCACGGTACTACACAAGAAACGTTGGCAAATAAAAGAAAATAACCTCCCAATGCAAGATTGTCTTATTTGTTTATTATTTATCTCCAGCCCTGTGTTTATCAAATACTGTTATACTGTTAGGGATGCAAATTTTGCAACAAACAACGTTCAGTGGCACACACTGCCTGTCGCGATGTTGCGGCAAATGATATAATTCGTGTACCGGGGCCCAGACAGGGCACTATATGAACACGATATCAGAAATAACACACCGCGTCGTCCTTCGTAGTAAACAAAAATTACAATAAATAAACACAAAATGAGATTTAAAATATTAAATATTTACAATCGTTATGAGTTTATACAATTAACTATCAAGTTAATCTCTTAAAGCCAATGCCAAGAATAGGAAGTGATCCTATGGCCGTGTCATTGGATGATGAGATGGATAATGAGTTGCCAAAAGCGGTTTTTTAAACGTTTCCTCCTGAGCCATTCTACCCATATATTTTTAAATTCACCATTCTACCAAGAGCAAAAGAAAAAAGAGCAAAATTATAAAATATAACACAGATCAATGAATTCTCTTTATCTATGTAAATACGTGAAAAAGCGAGGTCAGCATATTTTATAGATGTTTAGAAATTCCATTAGCCATGTTTGTTATTCCGACCTGATCTAAAGAAGTGGCTTACCTGTGATACACGCATTAATGTCCAAAAACTCCTTCCTCGTTTTAATAAGCTTCTTCCTTAAATCGGCTTCTATCGGCGCCTCAATAGCAGAAAAAACTATGGCCCCAAAACAAAGATAGACTAAGTAAACGGCCAAAATAACAAGCAGTCTCGCTAAACCAGAATGTCGAAAGCCTTCCATGTTAAGCTTCATGGTGTAAACTGAAGGAAAAAAATGGTCTGCTTCCTTTGAAAGATACGATTTTCTGCTACAGATGGCAGACCGTCGTCTGTCACAAAGAGGCTGTATTGATTAAAAGTGCCCATTAACATTCTACAATACAATTCCAACACAAATGACACTGCTAACAATGTGGGATAGAAAACCTGCAGTGGAATCGATTGCCGCGAGGGCGAATCAAACCTTGCTACGCAATGCTTGCAATAAATGATGCATTTATAGTGCACTGCTTTAAGTCTAGAAGTTGTTGCGTTCTTCGTTGTGACGACTCTTGTACAGACTGTGTGGTAAATACTATTAACAGATAGGTATGGACAGTTCTATGATGACTCTCGTACAGACTGTGTGGTAAATACTATTAACAGATAGGTATGGACAGTTCTATGATGACCCTTGTACAGACTATGGTAAATACTATTAATAGATATGTATGGTCAGTTCTATGACGACTCTTGTACAGACTGTGTGTGGTAAATGTTATTAATGGGCTGGTATGGACAGTTCTGTATTATGATGGTCTTGTACAGACTTAGTATGGTAACTGCTATTAATGGGTCGGTATGGACAGTTCTATGATGACTCTTGTACAGAATGTGTGGTAAATACTATTAATAGATAGGTATAGACAGTTCTATGATGACTCTTGAATAGAATGTGTGGTAAATACTATTAATAGATAGGTATGGACAATTCTATGATGACTCTTGTACAGATGGTGTGTGGTAAATACTATTAATAGATAGGTATGGACAGTTCTATGATGACTCTTGTACAGACTGTGTGGTAAATACTATTAATAGATAGGTATGGACAGTTCTATGATGACTCTTGTACAGACTGTGTGGTAAATACTATTAATAGTATGGACAGTTCTATGATGACTCTTGTACATAATGTGTGGTAAATACTATTAATAGATAGGTATGGACAGCTCAATGATGACTCTTGTACAGAAAGTGTGTGGTAAATACTGTTAGTAGATTTAGTAGAAAGGTATGGATAATTCTATAATGATCCTTGTATAGACTGTGCGTGGTAAATACTGTTAGTAGATTTATTAGATAGGTATGGACAATTTTGTATTATGATGGTCTTGTACAGACTGTGTGTGGTAAATGCTATTAATGGGTTGGTATGGACAGTTCTGTATTATGATGGTCTTGTACAGACTGTGTGGTAAATGCTGTTTAATGGGTTGGTATGGACAGTTCTGTATTATGATGGTCTTGTACAGACTGTGTGTGGTAAATGCTATTAATGGGTTGGTATGGACAGTTCTGTATTATGATGGTCTTGTACAGACTGTGTGTGGTAAATGCTATTAATGGGTTGGTATGGACAGTTCTGGAACAATCAACGGGGTCAAACAGATTTAAACATCCTCGTGCCCCTATAAGAAAATATATCTAGAACAATAATAAATCTCGAAAAACAGTGAACCTATTAAAACCCAAAGTGCAGGTAAACAATAAATTTAAATACAAGCACTGTCATTTTATTTACTATTCTATAATACAGTCAACTCTCTAGAACAAAACGACTTCAAGTCACACTCAGTGTGTTCGACATTTTTTTAATTTTCTTTGTTGTGTCCAGTCTTGATGTAAACGTATACTAACATCATCTGGACACTGGCCTGTTATACTTTCATGTTTTATACAAAAATACTAATTATTGTAATGGTAGTGATAAATGCTGCTGCTGCCCACCGTGATAGAGCTAACAGCCCCCCCCCCCCTTTCTGATACACAGAGGTAAAAAATGTTGCTGTAGTGACACAATCAAATCTAGGCTAGCAATAATAATAATAATAAATCCTACTTAATGTTTCTTGTTTGTATAAGAGGATAATAACGGGGAACGTAATAGGGAAGTTAAATACTGTTTACTAATTTTAAATTCAATTTTGTTTTAAACCCCTTTCTTTAAATCATACCCAGCCTTCATTTGATAGTAACTATGAGTACTGGAAAGCCAAAATGGGACGTGTAGGTGTAGGAATATTGGATAATATGGCAGTGGTCATTGTGCACCGGTCAGTCTAGCTACGACATCACAGCCGCAGCGTGATAGAGACTACGATCTGATCTTACAATGGAGCGAACAAAACTACTGTCAAAGACAAAAAGATGACTTTATTTACAATCTACTATTTAAACAGAGCTATGTTTTTCAAGTAGTTGGCTAATGAGAAAGTTATTAAACATATATCAGGTAAATTATACTGGAATGTTTATGCTAACCTTACCATGTCCAGCATGACCGAAAACACGAGATTCTCGTGGTAATTCGTTTTCAAGACAATGTTTGCTACGCCATATTTTGATATTCTACGATAAGTTCTATTTTTACGACGATCTGTTTTATGGGTCCAAATAAGGCAACAATGTCTTTATACGGCCTGTAAATAAAACCAGGATGAAATGGAAGCAGTCATCAGATGAACTAATATGGCATACGATTCAACAGAAAATTTCAGATAAAGAAGGTAAATGATATTTTACACGTATTTCTACAATGATATGCAGCAATTCTGGTAATAAATACGAGGAATATTTAATTTATTTCAGTATATGCGAGGATCATGTTTAAAATATTTGTAGGCTGAAAAAGCGCCGGGTGTCAATCACATCCGGCTGCTTCGTTGATACACATAGGCTCGTGTTAGCACCCAGTTCACAAAGTAGGGTTACTACTATTAATACTAAGGTCAGCCAAAGTGCACGTTAAACCATGGACATTTGTAATATATGATTAGTCATTATACCCCAGAGCGCGCCACATATAATAAACCTACTGCGTCATGTTACTTCCCGTGAGGGACTGAGGGAGGGCTATCCCCATTTTACATTCATGTTAGATGCTTGCGGGCCACATGTGTGTTTCATATACGGTGTAATGTTAATCCTATCAATGGGCACAGTTCCATTTCAGGCCAAGCGCCTCTAACATTGACGTGGCCTCGACGGCATAAATGTCAACGAGAGACACATAATGTGAAACATAACTGTGCTATAAAAAAAAATCCGATAGCAAGACGCCCTTCCTGTATTCTGAGTGACGTGCCTGTCCTGCTTGTCGAACAAAAAGTCTAATTTGCCCGAGAAATTTAAATTATGCTGATGAAATGTTGATGTTGATAGATCTGTCATAATACAACGTGTCATTTTAAAAACCCGATTGTTTCCTCCCAAACTCTCTGACACGGTTAGTGTTTCGAAAACACAATTTTCAGTAATCTTTGAAAATAGAGAGAAAAGAAAAACACATCAGTACATGCCGGTTACAGGTAGTATACATGTAAAAGGAAAACAGTCATGAATGGAGCTTATGTAAAACTAACCTTTGGGCTGTTTAAGAGATCTGGTATACACAACCATTTCAGATATTATTTAATTTGGGGGGCAGTAGCTAGTGATATGTGCTTGAAGACTGCAGTGTGTAAGCCCATTGTGCTAATTTGCATAGGTATAAGTCACTTAGTGGAACAACACAATACAGAGAGGCGTGTTAAGAGAACGAAAGTTATTAACACCTTTCCGACGGCCTAGTGGTTAGAGCACCCGCCTCGGATGCTGGAGGTCGCGCGTTCGAACCCCGGCCGAGTCATACCAAAGATTGATAAAAATGGTACTGACAGTTGCCTCGCTTCGCGCTCAGCATCAAGAGGTTAGTGTTAGAACTGGTCGGCCTGGTGTATTTCAGTTGTCGGAATAATATTCAAATTTGATGCATTTCTGAAGGCGATTTAGGAAGCAATTAAGCAAAAGCACGCAATGCTCAGCAAAAATAAATTTCAGAATCCCTGGTTGTTAATTTTTCTTTGTGAAGCACGCCATCAACAAAAAAAGGGGCTAATTCCTTGCAGATAATGCAAACTACAATTCGATTTATGTCATTCCTGTGTGTACGATGTTTGTCGAAATATGAGCACCACCGTACGTAACATATTCGACACGCTGAATTGAACATTCAAATTAGTTCTCTTTATTATTATTATTATTATTTTTATTATTATTATTATTATTATTATTATTCGTTATCTCAATCTTATTAAAATACTAACTAATAATTGACCTTTTTCAGGATGATTTCAGCCACGAAATAGATTGATTGAAGACAATAAAAGCACATGTTATTGTTTGAACAGTTGATCTGTGTTGTCAAAGCGTTACCATCCATACTGGAGACAGACATTTATTACTGCAGTATTGCATGTAAAGCCCCCATTAAACTAGAAAATATTAGGCCTCCCTTTCCCCAGTGAAATTGTCAGTCCCAAAACGTGATGTATATTCATTTTTCTATAAAGACAAGATTATCTCGTGATCAGGCTGCATCAGACGCAGTTTTGACAAAATCGTTATGTTATGGTCGTTAGGTTCTGACCAAGATTCATTCAGAGAATCCAACTGACAAGTTTAAACACCAATACCATCCAGTCTGTAGTGAGTGTGATGATCAACTCTAATCACAGTTATCTTCAACCTCCCTATTGAACCCTACTGAACATATTTAAAGTGTAGCAACGTTGTGTGACAAATAATATTATCTCCGGGACACTATGAACACTATTTCTGTGGCGTACTGAAATAATGTCGGAGCTTAATGAGCTAGCGGTCGCCTTGTCTGCCATAAAAATCAATAGGAGATACGTGCGCGCACCGATTAAGCAGTAATAGGCAATTCCAGACAGTAATCCTGAAAGTTTCGAAGCAGGGACAGATACTATTCCTTCGCTATATTCTCAATCAACACGTGGGTGGGGTGCCGAACAATAATTGAGACTTCAAGCGATTTTTCTGCTACATTACCACGTTGGTTTTTTTTATGTGCCTTCACTGTTCTTGAAATAAACATGTACATTAAAAGACACATCGCTCCATACTAAGAGAAAAATGGGAGATTATCGGCATGGTGAACGTCTTATTATAGAGAGAAAACTAACCCAAACTTTATTGATTGAATGCATCGCGTGGACTGAAAAAGGCAGTAGTTGACAAAAGGATGTAAACAGCAGCTGTGAATGAACCCCCAAAGTAGCTGCATTTGGAAACTTTTGTCCTGCACCGTATTCACGTAAATGTCAAATATGGCATTAACTCAAAGAAACACCAAGGGAGCACAAATTTTTTTCAATGTGTGTATCCTTATATGATGATGTTAATTAACACCGTAGTGTACCGTATCCATGTAGGGTGCCCCAATTTTTAGACCTGTCTATATATTTACTTCTTTTCCTTCAGTGCACAATGAAAACAACACAACTTATCAACTAATCTCCAAGACATTTAACTTCTTCTATCACTCCCTGGCTGTTATAAATTCAAAAAAAAAAATGCACCAATTTTAATTTAATATGTTCAAACGTTTTATAATACAATTCACAGCAGTTCATTAAAAACTGCAACATAAAATGCGGGACTAGTGGTATTTAACGAGACTGTCGTTATAATGCATTTGGCTAGAAAACAACAAAAGGCAATAACCGTCAACTAGTAACGCTAAAGAGATTCTGGCATAAACTGCTACAAGACAAAAAGTGCAACATCTTTAAAAACACTGAAGGAAAAACAAGCATTCTGTTTATTTGCATCCTCAAGTGATATCCGTAATATTTACCAAGTTTCAAGGTAATCGACAATGATGAAGATTACTATATACTCTGCCTACATATAGGTAGGGTATATAAATATATTTTTTTTTTCTTAATGTACAAATCCACTTGACCAATCTCTGGGCCGGGACAATAATGCAAAGGCACGCTGATAAACAGTAATGTTAATGCTGGTCTTTTGACAGATACGAATCTCTGATACTTCAGAACTTGGACATAAATTCACAAGTACAAGAGCTGCTTATGTTCAAGCAAGAATATACAGAAAATTATTTATAACACTGTTAATAGCAAAGGAAAAATAATTGGCCACATTGTTATGCCTCTTTGATTTGCATTGTTTGTTTGCTAGATTTGTTCATTTCATTTAATAAAAAATTTCATCATGTATTATTGATAATACAACACTGTATGTTGGACTTGACTTTGTCCAAAGTTAAGTTCATTTTCTACCTGACCCGAATCATTGATATTGGTTCTGTAATAAACACGCTTATCTCAATCTGAATCTAGGAGTTTGGAAATTCCCCTTGAAATGCTGGGTCTACCGGTTGTTTACTACAGATTTTATATTATCATTTTAGTAACAGACTTCTAACTATAACTAAGATTTTATTTTGTAAACATTATGGACCTTCAAGAATGAAACATTTCTTTAGGTAATATTTTTATTTATAGAAAATGCTAATTGTGACCATATGTCAGGTAGAGGACTACATAATCTTGTTTTTCTAGAAATAATTATTTGTGTTATAAGATCCTGAGGCAGAATCAGTTGTGTTACTGTTGTGTCCACAAGTTCATATGGACTGAAATTTTATTTATTCAAGTTATTTAATTCAAGTTATTCTCTGGAAAAACAAGTGCCCTTAAAATATAACTTTCTTTGAAACAGAGACTTGAATTTAAAGTGAAATTTCACAAGAAGATTTAATTCTAGGATAGTATTATTGTGATCCAACAAAAGACTATTTGTACATCACCACTATATGTGCCACCACAGGCACATCAACACTTTCAGCTTTGGATTTAATTTGGATTTCCTCTAAAGTTTATTCAGAACATTAATCATTAGGATTTGTGTCTGAAATTCTATAATTATTTGAGATTTAATTCACAATACGTAAGCTAATTTTAATTTCACTTTGCATTCTAGTGAAATCAATTAATGGTTGAAGAGCTTGTTGCTTTGTTGCTTCTCACTCTTTTCTATTACTTATTTTAAGACCACAGAGTTATGATGGGAAGGCGGAATGTGTTATGTATGGTGGGATTGTGATGGAAATGAGTGTTCAAAGGGGCCAGTATATTATATTTTAATTGTTTTGTACAGCATTACTCTGGGTATTTGCTTTAGTTCTGTCAAATAACTGATATGATTAGTTTTACTTACTTGTCCGCCAACTTACTGTTACACATGCTAAGTCCCTGCCGTAGGAATTTATGCCTTGTGTTTTCTTGTCCCATACCAATATATAGAGCTTTTTAATTTCTCTGTATATGGATCAATTACATAGATGCCTTATCAAGAAAATGTCTTCCTCACGACAGCAATATTTCTGCTGTAGACATACTTATTAATTGCAAATTTCTCTCAATGAACCGTGTTTTTGAAAGTAGTTTGTTATATTAGGTGATGTGACATTTATCTTCAATTTCCCCTACATCAGACAAATTTCACATAAAACAATGCAAAAAACTGAATATTCTAGGATGCATCTGGAATACAATATACTTACTATATCATCCATTCATCTTTGTGTGGAACATATGCAAAAACAAAATGAACAAAATGATAGATACACTTGCACTAAGATTGATGGGTATAACTGATCATAATAAATACATGACTGGAGAGTGTTATCAAGTTTGGTATAAGCATTTGTCATAATCATAAGTAAATAAGTATGGACAAATTATGTAAACACTTCTGATTTTGCAAAATGCAGCTTTGAAAATATTTCAATTACTGGCAATGCAAAACAAACCATCTTAACATTATTAAAACATTATTTCATTTCATCTTTATACAAAATGCAATTACTCTATATCTAATGAAAATCTGGGTTTTGTTTCCTGAAATGCCAGTTTGAACTGTTCAGCATACTTGGGAAACAATGAGAAAAATCATATTTGAAACAAATGTAAATGTCACATTGAAGTCTATGACAAAACTTACCAATATTTCACATTGTAAAAATCAGCCTGAATTTTTGGTCCAAATCAGTGTGTAATGATGTGAAGAAACAAAAGTATAAACCTGCATATAATGTACAGCATGTTCGGCTGAATGTATTTTACTGTATGTCATACAAGGTACTCTTTCCAGAAAGTAATAAATGGCCTTTTACTTTAAATGTCTTGATTATATGTGTAGAAGAAGTTCATATGACAGATTTTAATCACAACACTAATTGATTTTGATTCCTTAACTAATAATATATATATATATATATATATATATATATATAGGGAACAAAGAACATAAAATGTGTATTTAATGCAGTTTGAGAGTGTCTGGAGTACTTTTGTTTGTGTACATCCAAATATACCTTTAATATCTATGATACGCAACATAAACAAGGTACCTGTTATCTGGTACCTTGTTTATGTTGCCACATACCTATAAAAATATTGACTGGTGTTTTAGGGGCTGATATCAGCTATTTCTTAAAACCTGCAAAACTTTGCTGCCACTCTTGTCTGCATACATCAGTATACATTTTTTACACGTACTGGTATTTCTCGCAGCTGTTGAGCTACTGTTGGCTGAAGGGTTCTTTTGCTGATACATATATACAAACATACAAACTATTTCGGATCAAATCTTATGTTTAACAACTAGTAAATCCACATGGAATAACACAACCCTCTGTTCCGTGGTCATTTTGAATTTGGCACTTGATATGGCTGTTACCAAATCCCAGTAAGTGTCAAAACTGTATGCATGTATGTTCTAGAAAGATTTGCATGCAGCAAAATTGCACATTTTAATAACAGGTGCCATCAAACCCACATATTGTCTATCAGTATCAACACATATCTGGGGGGGGGGGGCACCTATCATATAATAGTTAAAAAAGATTTTTTTAAAAAATATTTAAAACTTTTATGTCATTATAAATAATGTTAAAAGAATGAAAAGAACATTTTAGCAAAATTTTATACATAGCAATAACATGTGAGCATGTAAAACAAAAACCTACAAAAAACGCAGAACTATATGTTGGGCTATGCAAACAATATCTTAACCATCTACTCTACTCATCTGTCTTTCTGATACTTCCATGTAACATATGATATATAAAGAACATATATGTTATATATTACAAGTATCAAATGTGTATGTCGGGGTATTTGGGGTGGAGTTGGATGTATCTGAATGTTTCATGTAACCAGAAGAACCTATACAGTATGCATGTGAACATAGCTAATAGTAAAAGTCATTCAGGTCATGTAAGTGTTCAAAACCGATTTTTTCAGTAACGTGTAATTTTTTAGAAGTTGATTCAACATGCCTTTAAATGGCAACTATTCACTTTATTTGGATCATCATACACCCATATTCCTTTGGAAGATCATTATTTACATGCCCTGAGAAGTGCATATGGCAAAATCAATGCTAAAGTTGGTGAGATATTTTTTGGAGATCAACCAAAAGGCGTGATCGAGTACAATCCAGGTCGAATGTCGCATGATGTGATGTCACAATGAAAGCTATGCATGTTGATAAACAAGTTCCTACTACCCTATAGTGTGAGAATTCAACTCAATGTGCTTTTTTCTTATCCGTGTTTAGTACATGGTCACCACTGTAAAATAGCGATGCTTTTTGTCTGGAATTTTTTTTATAACAGTTAAGATGTCGATCATGCAGTAATCAGGACTGAGTAGACTTTGGTTAAGCAAAATTAGTATTATATTTTAAAAGAACAATTTATATATAATTTCATTTGAGTAAATGCGCATACATGACCTTTGTGATTTTTACTGTAAAAGAATCAATATCATTGCAGAAGAGAAAGGCAGTATCCTAAGAATGCAGAAATGAAAATAACATACCTGTCAAACAATTGTTTTCTTTCAAAAACAAGGACCTTTTATCCTGCAATTCCTTGACAAGGGTCCGTTCCTGGGGCCCTTCAATTGCAGAAAAGATCGAAGCACCCATTACAAGGTAGATTATATAGAATGCCACAAGTACCAGCAGACGTAAATTACTTTTTCTCATGCAGATCGTCATTTTTACAAGTATGGGGGAACAATATTGTGGAAACTATAATATCTATGACTTATGATCTATCGCTAGCTATTCTATATAATATTGCGTAACTGGTTGAGTGGGCAAAGTTCGGCCTCTGCTCGAGTCAGTGCGATTTGCTTGCTAGTTCGACAGTTACGACTTTATCAGGAACTTTGAGTAGAACTGAACTATCTGCAATAAAAATGGTATTCACACAGCATTACAAGCACTTTGTTCGCTTGCTGCTTTCGGGGAATTCACCTATCAATAAACAAACCGACCGTTGAAATCCCGGAAGTGCCAAACAACACCTAACGAAATAAACGGATAATCCTACGCAATATAGTTATGAGTTTATGAATGTGTTCAAGGTGTATAATGTAACATTCCAAAGACATTTGTCTAATATTATACATAAAAATGCAGAACTAACATGTGCTGAAAGAGGTTATTATTTTTATTTTAGCTTTAAATGACAGTGTATTTTATTACAATACTCTATCTCTACGCCTTTGGACGGCAGTAACTGTTTGGCGGAATACATGAATGTTAAGATCGTCCCATGGTAAGTATACCTTCTTATTTCTTTTAGTCTATCTTTCACTGAATTAAAATGCCCATACTCATATTCGGATGACAAAAATTAATTGGGAGGGTGTTATCATTGGTTTCCCCCAGAATCAAAGTGCTTGTGATTCGGACTTCCAAATCGGACCTTGCGTTCTCGGCTCTTTAACGTGCAGGTTTTCGGTCAACGATTTATATAATTGAAGTGTGGATGTAATGTTCTTTGCCAACCCAACGGCCATTTAATATATATGTTTTTAAAATCGTTGTATGTTTATTTATGTTCAGTACATCTGTGTATGATTGTTAATATCCGATTGAAGTACAAGTCTTACAGGCCATGTAGACGGTACCGACCATTTCGATAAGGGTCAAAACGGACCGTTACCAAAACGGCCCACAACCAAAACGGATGCTTAAAAGGCCTAACCAAAAGAGGTCTATTTATGTATCAATTACTAATTAATAGTATCTGGTATACTAATAGTACGTAAATATAAATTGTTTGTTTTACTCTGAAATAATGTGCAGTTGAGAATCATTGTGCAGTATGTCACAATCGTATATCATGTTTCAAGCGGTTTGTCATGAGTGTGTGTGATTTGGATTTTTAACATAGCTTTAACAATTATTCAGTCATATCGCTATGCTGTCCTGGTGTGGCAGGTAATAGTGATGTCTAGCACTGGGGCATCATGCCAGACATGTAGCATAATGTCCGACACAGTCACATTATCCTGATACCAAGCCAACCAGTCCTAACACTAACCTCTTAATGCTGAGCGCCTTGTGAGGCAGTTGTATGCTTTTTAGAAGCGTTATGACTTGTGGGAAGGGGGGGGGGTCGAACAACGACCACCCACATTCGAGGCAGATGCTCTAACCACTAGACCACCAGCGCAGTCTACCCAGTGTAGTAAAACATGGGTTAAATTTAGCTTTCTGTTTGTTGCTGGCATAAATAATTGTGCAATATTTCAGACTGGGTATCATTTGCCATGCTTTCTTCCAGCCATTTTGAATAAGACTGGGACATAGAAGTTATCTCATTTTGTCATGAGCTTTATTGATTGTTTATATTAAATGCAGGCTTTGGAAATGCTGGGCTTACATAAAATGATCTCATTTATATGTGTAAACAGTGTATACATGACAGCTGTAGTTACTGGAGGAACCTTGGAGAAATTACAGCTATACTTAGAGCTTGAGCTAAGTTAAAAATGCCTGAAACAGATATGTTAATCCCTATTGTCTGTAGAGCATGTAATTGATATATCCCAAAAAGTTCTCTGTCTTTCTTACTGAAGAACCTGGATCAGATTTTATATTTTCTTGTATCCGATATTTAACACAATCTAAGTTGTGGTCAGATAATACTTAAACACTGCGGAATCAAATGGTTATGGATATCCCACAAGTTTTTTTTATTCTCACTTGGAATTCCCATTTAGTCTCTTCTACGTATAGTTTGTCACATTTAATGCATGTGAGTAAATAGATGACATTACCAGTAGTACAATGTCCTCTTAGTTTTGGTTTAAATTTGAGATTCATAAATGTGCTTTACCAGGCAGATAGAAAAATCAAGCTGGTTGGCCAGGGACAGTCATGGATTTACCTTATTTTTCTGCCCATGTTATGGCAATTCCAAAACAACAGTAGGAACATACATCAGACCCTTTAATGGTGAGTGGCTTACCTCATATAGAACAAATTATAGAGATGAAATGGTTTTGTACAGTTCACACATTAGACAAATGTGCTTAAATCATTGCTACCTCCAAAAGGGTGAACCTAGGCTGACATGTGTACCCTGCCAATGTCATGCAGTTAAAGAAAAGAAATTATACATTATTAATTAACTTTTTGTCTTATTTGAAATGTTTTGAATGCTGTTCAATCACAATATGTATTGTTTTCTATACACAGAGGTCTCACTAGGATTTTAAAACTAGGAGTCCAGCAAAAGTTGTAGACCCATCCCAGAAGCACATTGGTCAGACCTGAAGTAGGTAAATATCTAGCTGAGAGGAACCAGTGGTTGCCATTGAGTTTAAGTTTCCAAATTCTTTACACAACTGACATGTCCATCAGAGTGAGACTGAATTTTTGTAAGTCCAAGGAAAGGTCTTATTCCAAACACCAAGCGTGGCATCATGCACTTTCTTACAATTGTTCCATCAGTTCTAGCAATTTTAGCACTATTCTGAACCTCGTTACAATCTTCTTTGGTTGGCCGTTTAACCCGAAATACTGTCCAAAGTTTATATCTAAGTCTCAATGTATCTTGATTTTGAGGTCACATGCACTACTTATTCAGCTTCACTTAGAAATGAACACAATAATGAAAGCGATTGTTCATTTGATGTACTTCTATAATGACCACATGTGCATCTCTGGGTCTCTCTGCCTCTAAATACAGTCATTGTCAATGTCAGCACATTGTCCCACCACACAGCAACAAGTTGAAGTCTTTGACCTTTCCACCCAGCTATTGCATCATGATCTTCTGATGTATTCTTTTAATGACAACATGAATGTCTATGGGGTCTTTTAGCCACTGAATTCTGTTACTGTAAATATAAGCACAATTAAAATGAATAATTGTAGTGATGGGAATTGGTCAGGAAGTGATAATCGATAATCGGTTCCACTTGACCAACTGATAATCGATTATAATCGGTTACTAAGAGCAAGTTTTATTTTTTGTTTGTGATACAGTTATATCTTTGATCAAGAGTTCAAAATGTGAATGAATGTACAGGAATAATATCTTTCAATGATATGTATAATTTAAACTGATAAAAATATTACATTTTTGTCTGTAGTGTTTTGTGTTATTTTTGTTCTACAACTTTGTTAAATGAAAACTTTTTTATGGCTGATCAGTCATATGTAACTGAAATACTGCTACAGTCCCAAAAAATCCTTTCAGTCATGTGATATGTCTATAATTTTAAGTGTAGAAGGACATGGTATTCTTGTTTGTCATTGTTTACAAATACTACAAATAATGTTGCATTTAAACTGAAACAAATCATCAAAATGTGTTTAAATTTATTAACTCAACAATTTAACAACTTTATCATGTAATAATGACTAAATGTTCCTGATTATGAAATTTTGCACCTATGAAATATCACATGGTTTTATATTTGTAGTTGTGAAGGGAATTAATAAATTTCAGGTCACCTTTAGTGGCTGGGAGTTTTACTAACCTTTGTGCTTTTGCATACAACTAAAAAGTAGTCTCCCTTTACACACTCAGTTATGGAGTTCACAGTCGATTATCTTATTGGTTCGCTCAACCAACTGATGATCGATCATAATCGATAATCAGAACAACACTAATTAATTGATCAACACATTTTTCCACTCAGAAGGTGGTTGAAGCAGGACTGGCAAGCCTTTGAATTTGCTGCCCAGCACGCATATGGAGGACTCTAACATATATGATTTTCTGCATCCAGATAAAAAAACTTGCATCAAATATGTGTGATTAAGCATTTCTGAAACTTCTATTTACAGTTGCTAGGATTCAAGTCCCAGCTAACATTACATTTGCAAATCTACTTGAAAGGGTGCCCATATGCCCCAGTGACCTTAAAAGGCAGGGTGAAACCACTGCTTGGTTAAGAAGCACATAGTTACTGACTGCAGAAAATATGTGACCACTGATTACATGACATTTATAAAGGAAATTTGGCTAGGGTCCCTGGGAGGGATTAGAATGGCCATTGCTGAACTCAGGTGATCTTTAGGACAGGTTTGAATGCATTTATGATTTGTTTATTAGATTTATGTCTTGCCTGCATATAGTTGAAGGCCAGATATAGGTACATGTTTACTTTCCTGTTGGCAAGGGAATCATTCTCAGCAATTTAAAAGATTTTGTGGTCAAGTTTTAGAAGGTCATATATATCACTGGTGTCTTTTTTCACTGTTGTATTCAAATTAATTTTGAACATTGCTTCAATTATATACCTATGGGTTATTTGTTTATATCTGTATATGCTAAGATTTCTGACTTACCCAATAGTGGTAGTGGTGATAAAACATTCTTAGTGCCTTTTTCAGGCAATGTATTGCATTTTTTGGAACCCTTGTGTACTATTTGAATTTGTTGTCAATTTCAAAGTAGTTGTTTTTTTTAAAACTTTTATTTTTGTTTTTATACACAGCCATTGAAGATGAGGATAACATGTGATATAGACATCTCCAGCAGACTTCTGCCGTCACATAACATGAAGAAACCAGTAAGACCCATGCGTGCACAGTTGTCAATTGGCAAGAAGCCAGGGAATGGACCGCTGAAAGATGGAACTTTGTATCTGATGGTGTGCACAGCCAAGGATAAAAATGGAACCAAGTATTTGGCAAGTCAATAAGTTTATTGGTTTTACACCTGTTTGAAAAGATAGGTAGAGACGATAGCAATAACAGATTTACCATATCAGCAATCTGTACTATTTAAAGCATCTACCACATTGATTTCATTTGAAATAAGGTCAGTTGTTCCTGATGCAGCAGTCAGTTGCCTGGATGCACATTTCAACCTATGCAGGTCCCTGGGATGCAGCATATCTTGTTAGGGTTCATTGTGCTTTTTTGAGTATCTCATATAAATACACCGTATGAAATTTTTTGTCTTCTTATTGACACCTTTTCAAACACAAGACCCTAATCACAATATGTAATTCATCAGCTGTGTCATACCCATTTGCATGGCAGGGGTTTATTATGGACTGTTGAAAGTTATGGGGCTTATTGTTGATCAAATAGAAGATTTACCACTGTGAAGTCTCTGTTTTTCTGCTATCTTGTTTGAAGTCTTTGTTGTTAGTTTTGTTGAGTGAGTTGTAAATTTGCCCTTAATTTAATAATAACCAATGAGTTTTGTTTAGTTTGTAAAAATTAAACTTGTTGGCATAAGGCCTAAATGAATTGAGTGCTGTTATTGAGCAATTGTCATCACTTAAATAGGGGCATAAATATATATAGGGGTATATATATGTAGATAAAAATTCCCAGTTACTTAGATGAGGATTACTTTTGATTATCTTTCGAGTATCCATAGTGGTCATGAGTCAACTCTCTTTACAAAGTTGTTTTTTGAATGTGTCCAACGATTAGCTCACCTTGAGTGCATCTACATGACAAGGCTGATAAGGTAAGGGGTCAAAGAAAGGACAGTGCATGTCAGACTCGGAAGAGAAATTCCCTTGGCTGTGAAAGAAAGAAAACAATGTCAGTGATGTAAGTAATCTTTGTTCCTTGTATGCAGTGTGAAAGATGAACTTTTTCATTCATGGAAGTACTTGTTTGCAAGTTTTTGCATTTACCTGACATGAAACAAACACGTATCATGTACATGCTGTGACAGAGAGGATTGCTTTGGAGGAAAAAGCACCATGGCTTTAAAAAGTTGACAAAGAGGCAGACAAGAATTATGTTTGTGCAATACAACATTGAAAACCTTGATTGTGTTTATTTTGTCAATTTTTTTATTTTAAAATTGCATTCATTTGCTGTATTGCATATATAAATCTTCTGCTGATGCTGGGATTCTGTGGTTTGATCTCATGATTTTGCTAAAGACTGCATTCTTGAAGCCAGGAGTTTCTTACTCAGTTTTGAAAATCAAGTGAAATCTCTGTTACTGTTATTTGAAATGTGATTCACTTTGCATGCTGTGTTAGATACTATTTGGACATCTTTGAAAATTTAGTAGTATTTTGAAATACTCATGTAATGTCATACTTTAAGCAGCAGTTTTAATAGGTCATAGGCAACCTTAAGATTCCTGCATATTTGATTATTGCATGTGTTTTGAATATGTAATCTATATTGTGTGCTTCACCTTTGTCTTTGATTGAGGGTAGAATTTTGGCCTTCATGACTATTGTCATGGCTGAATGTTGTCTACCAGATTTTTGTCATGTTTAGTAGAATTTACATTCAAAACCTGACCTTGTTTACAAGTTAGTTAAGTTTTCCTGAAAATATTGCATCTTAGGTTCGGTGATAGTCTCTATAAAGAATGTGGTAAACAAATTACCTGTATTCATTTCCATTTTAAGTTCAGTCTTAGAATCATTTAATGTTGTTCAGTTATAATTTGAGAGGAACCATTTTTTAAAATTATTTAGGCCCAAAAATGTCTTTCCTGTTGCTCTGTTTTTAAAATTTGGGTAGGTAGGTAGGTAGTTTAGTATATGTAATGTACTAAACACTTTAAGTACTGGCCTAAACGATCTCAGTTTGATGCACAAATCAATTTCTGGAATTTTTTAAATGTATTTTTTGTTACCACGAGGAAAAGTGCTAGTGGTGGCAATGAAAAACAGGGACAGTCTGCCAACTGAAAACACACATTTGTTTGGCCTCATTGGAAGTATATAGTGCTCTTTGACTTTATGGACTGAAATGATACTTTGAGATTATTGTAAATTCCATCAAAGACATTCTGGATTTTATCATTTTGATACATTAAGACTGTTGGTACATCAGCATATTTAAGACTACTGGTACATCATGAAATTTAATTCTTGATATATAAGGACATTCAAGATTATTGAAATTCATTTGGAACATTCTATGCTTTTGGATTTGTGATAGAACATTTAGGATTATTTCACAATATCGAAAGTGGATTTTGAATTTTCACTTTTTATTCAAGGAAATAGATTTTTTTTGTTGAATTTTACTAGACTTGTTGGTTTCCATTCTTTCTGTTACTTAGTTTAAGAGCATAGAGCTGTAACACAAGTTATAAGTAAACAGAAGGTTAAAACCAGGACACATCTTTAAATATTGCACATAAAGTCTGTGCCGTCTGAGTTATTTCCCTTGATACTTTAATGTTTTAACTTACTTGTTAGCAGTCTATAAATATACAGAGAGGAACATATATTCATTCATGTTTCAGAAAGTTGTGGTTCTGTTGGTATATTTTGTATATTTTATCTGTTTTTAAAAAAATCTCTTACATTCATTAATGTTTAATAGTGACCGTGTCAACCTAGCATCAGCCTTACAGAAGAACACATTTTTTTTGTTCATGTTGACATTGCTTAGTTAATAGCTAAATAAATCTGATAATTTCTGTGTCAAAACGAATCAGATTCAAGGCATGGATCTATACTCTGAGGATGTATTTCATGTAGTGCTAATATTGATACTTGAACTATCAAGATTTTCCATCCTAGCTATCACTAATTGTAACGTCGCCTTAAATACGTATTACACTTATTTATGTACAAAGTTGCACAAAACAATAGCACATATCATATGTACAGATTGTGACATTAAGTTGTTGTTTCAAAACTATGTTGAAGCAAAGCAACATTAAAATATATATGAGTCATTTGACACATGACACCAAAATTTCAAGAATCAAAACAGAAATCTCAGGAGTTAATTGCTTTTTTAGATGTTATTTTGTACCTGGAATTGTCTATTATTTATGGAACAAACTGATGCTTTAGATTTCTCATCTCATGTTAAATAAAGGGAAAACACTTGTACAGTATTTTGTAACTGATGCCTAAGATTTATTACAACTTTAGGAGATTTATTCTCCTCACATTGTTACAGTACTTTACTAACTTTCGTGTGGAGTCTGAGGGTCAGAATTATCATCACTGGAAGATTGTTTCTGGGACTTAGACAGGTTAGAAAATTTACCTCTTGAGCTGTTGTGATTTATAAATATGTTTCAGTGTACGACAATGCAGTAAAAAAAGAAGAGGTATATACCTCATAGTTCACTGCCAAGATTTAAAAAATGTTAAATCAATAAACATTTTCATTTCATTTACAAGAACACTGACTAGTGACCAATGAGGACATTAATTGTGATTTTTTTAGTTTCACACTTAACAGACTATAAATAGTTTTCTTGTCCTGATTTCACCTTGAATATATTTTTTTTGGTACAGAATGAAGAATATCTTCTGTATCAGCATTATAATGGCAGTGACAAAATGACCATAATCGGTCTGCAAGATAGATCAAGCTTCAGTTTTTCTGTGGCTAGGTTTTTAAAGTTGCTGTCTGCAGCCCATTACTCTTCCAAGATAAGTTCATCCCTGGGAGAAAGTTTCATAGTTGGACATGAGATGCCTTGCTGAGTTTCTTTATTTCTTAGCATTGGGAGAAAGCTTATGTCATGGCATTGAGACAAATTGAACTAAAACTTGTTTACATTCCCTTAAATATTCCTCTGTAAACATCTTGAGCAACACAACAATTCAACAATACAAAAAAAATCAAAGGTCACCTGACTTTTTTATCAAAGACTTGAAAGTCTTCGTGGTCCATTTGATATCCTTTTAATACTTGTATCAACTCATAAAACGTCCTGCATTCGACCATAAATTCTCCAGGTTACATCAGTAATATAACCAATAGAAATTATATTTGTACATGTCAGCATTCATAACTTGATTGCCACATATCATTGCACCAGTATTACATTTGTACATGTCAGCATTCATAATTTGATTGCCACATATCATTGCACCAGTATTACATTTGTACATGTCAGCATTCATAACTTGATTGCCACATATCATTGCACCAGTATTACATTTGTACATGTCAGCATTCATAACTTGATTGCCGCATATCATTGCATCAGTATTACATTTGTACATGTCAGCATTCATAACTTGATTGCCACATATCATTGCACCAGTATTACATTTGTACATGTCAGCATTCATAATTTGATTGCCACATATCATTGCACCAGTATTACATTTGTACATGTCAGCATTCATAACTTGATTGCCACATATCATTGCACCAGTATTACATTTGTACATGTCAGCATTCATAACTTGATTGCCGCATATCATTGCATCAGTATTACATTTGTACATGTCAGCATTCATAACTTGATTGCCACATATCATTGCACCAGTATTACATTTGTACATGTCAGCATTCATAACTTGATTGCCACATATCATTGCACTAATATTACATTTCTGATCTCCAGTAGACTGATTTCCACCAGTTAATTTTTTCTAAACAAACACACTGATTCTTTTTCTTCAAAAAAAATAATTTATTTTTCAAAAGCTATAGATTGCAACTATAAAATGTGCAGTAGACAACCTTTAAAATGGTACATTTGTCCTACTGCAGGTAGAATCATGTATGTTTATGGGCAATGAAACAAACATCGATATTTGATTCAGAAGTTAATCCAATCAAGTCATAAATGATTCCCTCTTCAGCTATCATAAACATCAAAGACCGCTCTGGTGGCCTAGTGGTTAGAGCATCCGCCTCAGATGCGTGAGGTCGTGGGTTCGATCCCCGGCTGAGTCATACCAAAGACTTACAAAAATGGTACTAACAGCTGCCTCACTTGGCGCTCAGCATTAAGAGGTTAGTGTTAGGACTGGTCGGCCCGGTGTCAGGATAATGTGACTGGGTGGGGCATCATGCTACATATCTGCGGCATGATGCCCCAGTGCTAGACATCACTATAAACTGCCACATTGCAGACATCGTAGCGATATGACTGAAAAATTGTTAAAGCTACGTTAAAAAAAAAATCCAAATCCTAAACATCAAAGATAATCACGAAGTGATCTAACCTTGCTTCAGTTATGCCCATCTAAGTGTGTCATCTGTGACTTATTAGCTCTACTTAGTTTATATTGCTTTTAAATAAGGACCGGTAAGGTGTAAGTAGTATAAAGACTGATTGATTATTTAGTTACAATGACTATATTACCATAGCAGTGTTTTTCATAATGCATCTGAATACAAACAGCAATATTTAAGTTATTCGTCGATTTTGTATTTTCTTTCAGATTAAAGACAATGTTGAGCAAATATTTGCCAAGTATGTAAATGAAGGAAGAACCACCATTCGTTTCAGAGATCCAGATCAAGACATTTGTATCAGTAAGGTATGTTCTTTTCAGCTTTGTATTTTCACTATTCATGAAGCAAGGATAATTCGGGTATCTTAAACTTTTTATTATCACTATCATGAAGTAGTGAGAATATGATTTGGGGCTGTTAAACTTTTTTTAAATTAAATCACACATGAATCTGAATATTTCCTTCATATCCTAGTAAGAAACAAATTTTGCTTTATAATAAAAAATGCTGAACACCTCTTTCCATCCCTGGGTTATATTTTATGCTTTTGCATAAACTTGGGTACTTTTTGTTTAGCTCATTTTGCCTTTGTGTAAGCATTGCAAAAGGTGGAATTTTGTCTATTCCATTTGTGATAAAGTTTTTCTCAGTGCTGTTACAAGCTTTTACCTCTTATTGAAGACACTTCATTATGCACAGCAGTTGTTTAGTTTAAATTTTGATAACGAAAGGATCCAGTTAAATAGTTCATGAGCTCCCAGACCTGTGTCCAACAGTACAGTATAGTACAGTGAAACCTGTCTTTAACTATCACTGTTCTTAAAGACAATCAAACATGGCCTGTGCATTCAACCTCAACTGTTGGTACAGGTACATATAAGCATAGACATGGTGGAGATAAATATAGAAAATTTAGTTGGCAGTAAAACTAGTTGGGCTGACTACAGTGTAGATATGGATTGTTTAATATTAGAAACTATTATCATTCAAGGTGTAGTGAGGTTAATGCCCTTTGAGGTCAGGTAATATTTAAAGAGAGTGAAGTTAATGCCCTTTGAGGTCAGGCAATATTTAAAGAGAGTGAGGTTAAATGCCATTTGAGGTCAGGCAATATTTAAAGAGAGTGAGGTTGATGCCCTTTGAGGTCAGGCAATATTTAAAGAGAAGGATTCCAAATAGTGAAATCGAAGAGCTTGCATGAGGTTGCAGTAGATGAAGACACTTGTCAGTTTGCTCAGACAGATCAAGACATACTGTTAAAAATAACTTGCTGCTTTGTTTTTATTTCTCTTCCATTTTCTGAAATGAAATCTAAGTACCTAATTCCCAACTCAGTTGATTTCTACTCTCAATGTTTTTGGCAACCAGATTTTCAGGACTTGAATAGTGCTTTTGATTCCACATCATATTATTAGTTTTTGTTTCTTTCTACAGGCCGATTCTCTTCAGCTAAAAAACTTCTTGTCAGTCTTGAGGTTAGCTATACAGGGAAAGACTCCTGAGAATACAACACTTTCAATGTTGGCACCAGCTTCTGCTAAAAATGTGGAAAGACCAAAATCAAAGCTTATCATTTTGTCACGCAAGGACTATCCAATAACAACTGACTTCCCATGTTCTCTCGAATATCTTCAGGTTTCACAATGTAAAATGAAACGAATTGACTCAAGGATTTTTAAGTTACAAAAATTGAAATTTTTTGACCTAAGTAACAATATAATAGAAGATATTCCAGGTGATTTTGGAAAGCTACCTGAATTGCAAGAATTGAGAATGAGCATAAATGAGATAAAATCCATTCCTGGATCTTTCTTTCTTAAAGAAAACCTTCAGAACAAACTCTGTTTGCTAGATCTAAGCAATAACCACATCCGAGTCCTGCCACTTCAGATATGTGAATTAAGAAATCTTGTGAACCTCAAAGTGGACATGAATGAAATTGAGCACATTCCACCAACAATAGGCCGTTTGAAGAAACTGAAGTTTTTCTCAGCATCTAAAAACAAGATCAGAATTTTACCAGCAGGATTTCTTCGACTTCAGTTAGAGAATATTGACTTGTTTGACAATCCATTTGAAAGTACAGACAATGTTGTTCAGTCATCGCAAGTTTTTGGCTTGCCCAGTTTGATGGAGTGCTGTGCTAGAAGTATAAGGAAGCAAAGGTAATTTTCATCTATCAGTGATATTTTAGCTCATCTGTATGAAGTATGAGAGAGCTTATGCTTTATGTTGTTGGTGTCAGTTGCTTTAGACAGAGGGTTCAGGTTTGCTCTGTGGCTCACATGAAGGGAGTGTGCATTTAAATGTCACTGCTGTGTTTTAATTAGCATCTGTCTTATTGAATACATTGTTTTAAAAATCTGATTGGTTTTGCAATAGGGGAGACTTTGTGGTTAATATTTTATTTTATGGTTGCATAATATAGACAGCAGGTTAAAGTTTGTTTTCAGGGTTTTGTTTATTGCTTTCAATTTAAATTTTGTGTTCAGTAACATTTTGCAAACCTTGTTAAGGACTTTTACCCCCAGTTTTCCTTCTGGTTTTCTTTTTCTGCAGTTTATGGGAAAAGTTTTGATTTAATGTTAGTGTTTAATGATTTTGTTATTCTTTGTAGAAATGAACTGCATTTTATTTAACTTCTGGGTGTTAGAAAGCAACTGCATGATGTTATTTAATACTTTTATACCCATTTTTACTGACACTTTTGGGGGGATATATGCAAATTATAGAAACATTTGAGGTTAAAGTCTGTGTCTTAGATTTATTATCCATTGACAATAGGTTAAAGTTTGTATTTGTTTCAGTTATAGACCTTATTTATGCAGCGTTTCAGCCAATGCATGTGATTGACATTGTTCATTTCCCAAGTTTACTTTGTGTTTTTCTCTTTTGCTAAATATGGGAAAAAGTTTTAGGATATAGTTTCTGTTTGACATTTTTTTAATTGCATTTTAGAAAGAACTGCATTTCATTTTACTTCTGTGTGTTAAATAGAAAGTATGTGATGTTCTTTACTATTTTATACCCGTTTTTACTGGCATGTATGGGGAAGGGGAAGATTTGCAAATTATAGGAAACATTTGAGGTTAAAGCTTGTGTTGAAGGTTTCTTATATGTCAGCAAGATGTTAAGTATTATGTTTAAAGGCTTGGTTATATACCTATGCAGAAGACTACCCTGGTGGCCTAAGTGGTTAGAGCATCCACCTCAGATGCAGGAGGTCAAGGGTTTGAATCCTAGCCAGGTCATACCAATGACTTATAAAAATGGTGCTAACAGCTGCATCGCTTGGCAATCAGCATTAAGAGTTAGTGTTAGGACTAGTTGGCCTGGTGTCAGGATAATATGACTGGGTGGAACATGATGCCACATGTCTGGGGCATGATGCCCCAGTGCTAGAAAAGTTACTATAACCTGTCACGGTGCAGACATTGTAGTGATATGACTGAAAAATATTTAAAGCTCTATTAAAAAGCCATATCACACACACACACACACACACACACATACCTTTGCAGTGTTTTAGTCAAGACATGCCCTTGCAGGATTATTAACACCTTTTACCTGTTTTAACTGGCTTCGGGTTGAGGGGTGAGCAATTTATATGAAAAAGGTTGAATTAAATATTTCTGTACAAGGTTTGTATGTAGACAGCAGGTTAATATTTATATTTAACATTTTGGTTATATACCTGTATCATCTTACCTATTTTTGATATATTTTGCATAAATTGGACAAAGTGGTGCCAATAAAATGGAAAAGGTGCATTTTTTTACCCTTAATCTGATACAGATATGCTGCATGTGAAACCCTTAATCTGATGCAGATATGCTGCTTGTGAAACCCTTATTCTGATACCGATATGCTGCATGTGAAACCCTTAATCTGATACAGATATGCTGCATGTGAAACCCTGTATTTGATACAGATATGCTGCATGTGAAACCCTTAATTTGATACAGATATGCTGCATGTGAAACCCTTAATCTGATGCAGATATGCTGCTTGTGAAACCCTTATTCTGATACAGATATGCTGCATGTGAAACCCTTAATCTGACACAGATATGCTGCATGTGAAACCCTTAATTTGATACAGATATGCTGCATGTGAAACCCTTAATCTGATACAGATATGCTGCATGTGAAACCCTTAATCTGATACAGATATGCTGCATGTGAAACCCTTATTCTGATACAGATATGCTGCATGTGAAACCCTTAATCTAATACAGATAAGCTGCATGTGAGACCCTTAATTTGATACAGATATGCTGCACGTGAAACCCTTAATTTGATACAGATATGCTGCATGTGAAACCATTAATCTGATACAGATATGCTGCATGTGAAACCCTTAATCTGATACAGATATGCTGCATGTGAAACCCTTAATTTGATACAGATGTGCTGCACGTGAAACCCTTAATTTGATACAGATATGCTGCATGTGAAACCCTTAATTTGATACAGATATGCTGCATGTGAAACCATTAATCTGATACAGATATGCTGCATGTGAAACCCTTAATCTGATACAGATATGCTGCATGTGAAACCCTTAATTTGATACAGATATGCTGCATGTGAAACCCTTAATCTGATACAGATATGCTGCATGTGAAACCCTTAATCTGATACAGATATGCTGCATGTGAAACCCTTAATTTGATACAGATATGCTGCATGTGAAACCCTCAATTTGATACAGATATGCTGCATGTGAAACCCTTAATCTGATACAGATATGCTGCATGTGAGACCCTTAATTTGATACAGATATGCTGCACGTGAAACCCTTAATTTGATACAGATATGCTGCATGTGAAACCATTAATCTGATACAGATATGCTGCATGTGAAACCTTTAATCTGATACAGATATGCTGCATGTGAAACCCTTAATTTGATACAGATGTGCTGCACGTGAAACCCTTAATTTGATACAGATATGCTGCATGTGAAACCCTTAATTTGATACAGATATGTAGCATGTGAAACCCTTAATCTGATACAGATATGCTGCATGTGAAACCCTTAATTTGATACAGATATGCTGCATGTGAAACCCTTAATCTGATACAGATATGCTGCATGTGAAACCCATAATCTGATACAGATATGCTGCATGTGAAACCCTCAATTTGATACAGATATGCTGCATGTGAAACCCTTAATCTGATACAGATATGCTGCATGTGAAACCCTTAATTTGATACAGATATGCTGCATGTGAAACCCTTAATTTGATACAGATATGCTGCATGTGAAACCCTTATTCTGATACAGATATGCTGCATGTGAAACCCTTAATTTGATACAGATATGCTGCATGTGAAACCCTTAATTTGATACAGATATGCTGCATGTGAAACCCTTAATCTGATACAGATATGCTGCATGTGAAACCCTTAATTTGATACAGATATGCTGCATATGAAACCCTTAATCTGATACAGATATGCTGCATGTGAAACCCTTAATTTGATACAGATATGCTGCATATGAAACCCTTAATCTGATACAGATATGCTGCATGTGAAACCCTTAATCTGATACAGATATGCTGCATGTCTCTAGCCCACTGATCTGATGCCAGCTAAACTGACTCAAAAAAACTTTTGCCAGGTTATGTTGAATTTAATAGTGTTATTAATTTGATTTATGATATAAACATCTAATTTTGTGTTTATCTATACTTTTTCCCTTTTTTCATTACATAGTCTTATTAGTAAAGGCTGTTGTCACATATACTTGCATTTACCATTGTGTCATTGACTTCACATATGCTTGCATTTACCATGGTGTCATTGACTTCACATATACTTGCATTTACCATTGTGTCATTGACTTTATTTTTTTTTTCTTCTTCCTGTAATGTAGGATTGATTGGTTATGGACAGATTCATTATCATTTTGAGATTACATTATTTTATACCAGAAGGATTTATTTGATGGCCTGTTGTATATGACTGAACTGCCTGTTAGCACATGTTTGTTATCACTACATCTCCTAAACTGCATGGAGGATTTGGAAATAAACTTTTACATACACACTCATCCCAAGATATAGTTGGTCGTACATGAAAGTGGTACTGCTCTGACATCAAGTAAAGCCACCAGTGGCCATCTTGAAAATCTTGTTGCTGCTTCATACCAATGTATGGTCATATAAACATGGAGTTCGCACTAAAATATACATGTCTAGTTGACTGCAGGTATGACTACCATTGTGGTCTATCTTGATTTTCTTGTTATCACTACTCATCTGGAATGGATGGTCATATCGGCATGGGGTTTCACTAAAAGAATTCTTATGATGTCTAGATGACCTTGAATTAAAATAGTACCAAAATGATGTAAAATACATGACTGCCCTTGCTTTTTTTTATAGGTGATTGTGACTATTTTTGTATGTTCATGAGATCCAGTGATGATATTGACTGCATCTGTGTTGTCAGTAGTGTTAAAATTTTGCTTTAAAGTTTGTTAAAGTATTTGCAAGTCACAGATAGGCGTGTTACACTTGTTTGGTCAAATGTTGAGGAGAGTCCTACATTGGGCATTCAAAAGAGGATACAATATGTGCCAGTTGGGAATTTGTATAACAGTTTTCGTACATGACAAAAATAGTTAATCAAATGCATATTATATTTTTACAGGGTGGCATATAGCAGGGATGTTCTTCTGCCCCACCTTTGTCAGTACTTAGACTCAGCCCGCCAGTGCTGGTGTGGAAACTTCTGCTTCCAGTGTAGTGTGCGTTATGTGACCAGGGTGATTCTGTCACAGATTTCAGTAACTGTGACTGCTATAAACCTTACAGGAGACAAATCAGTCCCTGTGGAAGGATTTCTGTGCTCACCCCAGTGTCTTGCCAACTTCCAAAGCAACCCACATGCTTACTGGAGAAGAAGATAATTGTAATCATACACTTCAAAAAGACAACCGATTTTTGTGCATGAAATTTCAGATGATTCATTGTGGAATTTGTAGTTAATTTTGTTATTTTTAATAAAGGTTTTAGATTGCAATTCTTTTGTAATTAATGTTCTAAATAGATTTTTTGATGATGGTAACAAATCATGATTATCATCAAGTAGTTAAAACTATTTATTTGCCCATCCCTATTACCATTTTGATTCTTTTCAGACCCCACCCCTAATGAAGTACAATATTGTGCATGTACAATATAACATTAATTTATTATCAACAGTAACGAGTAATGTTTTTTATTTTTCCAGATCTTTAGAGTGGCACCACAATGTTATGTCAGAACTATTTTATATGCATGGTCTGCAGCATTTATATATATATCCATAAGAAGCTTTACACATTGTGATTTCTACGTCTACATCATATGCTTTTTAACTCACCACCATTATGCTCTCAAGTCAAAGCTGTGGCCCAAGTGCCATAGTAGGTGTTGCTGTTGTCATAACAACTGTGTTTTGATTTTCGTTTGGGTTTCTCAGGACTTTTGGTACTTGTGCATATATCCTTAGAATCTCTACATAACATTTTCAGAATTGTGTCAGCATGACCTATTTTTGTTTCAAGGACTTTTTTTTGCTTTTGTTAAAATCTCAATACACTGTGACCTAGTGTCTATGTTCACTTTTAACTGGGCACGATTAAGCTAATAATGTTTAAAAGAGAGGGTAAAACCAACAAAAGTGTAATTAAATGATGCTTTGTTTAAATGTTGAATCTATTTGCATATTCAAAAAATTATGAAAGTATTTACATAAAAGAAGACCGCTCAGGTGGCCTAGTGGTTAGAGCGTCCACCTCAGAAGCGGGAGGTCATGGGTTCGGACCCTGGTCGAGTCCTACCGAAGACTTACAAAAATGGTACTAACAGCTGACTCGCTAGGTGCTTAGCATTAAAGAGGTTAGTGTTAGGATTGTTCGGCCTGGTGTCAGGATAATGTGACTGGGTGGGACATCATGCTTAATGTCTGTGGCATGATGCCCCAGTGCTAGATATCACTATAAACTGTCACACTGCAGACATCGATGCGATATGACTGAAAAATTGTTAAAGCTACATTAAAAGTCCTAATCACACACACACACACATAATACATAAACATTAAGAGGTTAGGGCTTGGACTAGTCGGCCTGGTGTCAGGATAATTTGACTGTGTGGGACATCATGCTACATGTCTGCGGTATGATGCCCCAGTGCTGGACATCACTATGAACTGCCTGCCACATTGCAGACATCGTAGTGATATGACTGAAAAATTGTTAAAGTGACATTAAAAATCCAAATCACACCACATCACGTAAAAGAAGTCATAATTATACATTTTTTAAATCTTGTGTTGACGTTAATCCTGGTACCATTAAGAGTCTTTTTCTGTACTATGTCTTCACAAGAAGAGAAAGTTTGTGATGTGTAATATGATATTATTCATATCAGCAGTTATAATATCATATTTTAGTATGCTCTGTTCCAGTGTTATATTATGTTGTTGCATGCCTGAAATAGTCATTACACAAGCACAAATACAAACATTTTCATACAGGTTGAATAATTTCATAAAATAGAGAAGTAGCCATAATGCAGCTTTTTCAATAGCATGCATGGTTGCTCTGACTTGTATGGAAGAACTACAACAATTTGCATCCTAGAAACCCGATTATGATAGTAGACCATTGTAATTGAAAAGATAAATGTTAAGTGGGCTTCAGTTTTCATTGAACATTTGGGTGGGTGGAGGTAATCACAATACTTGGAGAGGATGAAAAATACTGGAGATGGAAACTCATGGTAAAGACACCACATCAAGTGTTTCTGCTAGTGTCTTGGCAAAAAATGTGACTAAAATATTTATATATACTTTGATGAATATTATATACATGTATAACAGGGGTGAAAGTTCTTCATTATGTAACGGAAATTCAGTCTTAAGAATGTCTCCACATGTCGATCTTCCAAACCATGCAAATCTGTTGAGGACAAGTCATTATATTCCACTGCTATTTGCCTCATAGAAATGATAGTGGATAGAGAGTGCTGAATTATTTGAGACATATCAGTCAATTCTATACGTCCATGTATATCTTTCTACCTACATTTACTCTTAACAAAACTACCCCCACCCCTTTGCTTCATTGAAAAGATTTTATTTTAAAAATAATTTGTTGCATTATCTTGGCTTGGTAGTCATCAGTCAGGATGAATGGATTTTTGCCTTTGTTAAATTCACAGACAATTACAGTATTATTTTTTTCTTCTCTCAATTCAGTACAGTTAAAATGTATAAATAGCTAAAATAACAGCACACTCTATTCCCCTCTCTCTCTCCCTCCCCCCCCCCCCCCAAGCAGAAACCTGACTGTTGCTCCTGTATGGAGGAAAATATGTCATCAATTTCAGCAGCTGTATGCAATGTACAGGGGATATATGCTGACCAACCTTCATGGTGAAAGCAGGAGAATGACTTTGAAACATAAAAGGCAATCAACAGTCAACATTCAAAAGCAGTGCATGATAACAGATTTAAAGCTGAGAAAATATTATTCATTGACAAAGTGAATGAAAGTGAAATTGTTTAATATCAGCTTTTTAGAATAAGCATTTGTCATTATTTATTAACTGAAAGACTCAGAAATGTTGTCATGTTTGTATTGCATTCAGATTTGGTTGTCGTTTATATATATATCTTGAATAAATCCTGATTTATAATGCACCAAACATTTCCGTTTGAATTTTATGTTCAGCTCCTGAATTTCATGTTTACAGAATGATAATGGAAGATTTGTGATGAGATATAAAGAAATGCAATTATTTGTTCAAAATTTACTGTATCAGTGGATCTATGCATCATATTAATGAATCAGAATTTTGGATTGTTCAGTTACAATTTTCATGCCAAAATGTATTGTTAAAATGACTGTTTATAGCTTCTAAAAAGCTTCGTCCCCCCAGACACAGCCCCCACCAACATTTTAGCATTGTGGATTTCCAAACTTTCACTCCAGGTACAATGAAACGAAAAATAATTTTTCATTTTACTCATCCATATATTTGTTCATACAGCCATATTTTGTTTTTTCATCCCTACTTTCATCCAGTGATGCACCCATGACCAATTAGTGTTTTCAATATGAGTCACAGTGGGTTATGGACTGAGATTTATACAAATATGACGTGTTTTCAATACGAGTCACAGTGGGTTATGGACTGAGATTTATACAAATATGACAACCTGTATTTGCTATAAATGTACAATTCATAAAGTTTAATGGTTACTGGTTAAACTTACTTTTAAATCTTTAAAGCTTATAAACCAACTATTAATTGTAAAATTGTGTTGCATAATTCTTAATTTATTTTGTGTCACTGTGTTAATGACACAAAAATGGAGCAGGAATTACCTCCACTTCATAATGTACCTGTGCAGAAGTGAGTTAGCTGGCTGTCCAACAATGACTCACTTTAGCAGAGATAATAGAGAACTGAAATATATTCAAGCAAAGAGTTGTGAAGTGCTAAATAATGAATGGAAATTTGGTCAGTAGGTTTGCCAAATTGTCATTGAGAGTGATGATAAAATGAGATATGTTGGAAACGAAATTTCAGGAATTTATACTTTTTTAAAAACAGTCATCACTATGACTATGCACCTCACCGTGAAGTGGTGAAGAGAGAAATAAAAAGAGATAGTCTTTTTGCTTCTTTATATGAACTGTGTCTAATTTTGATTGCATACAGCTGATTCAGTTAAGTGTAAATGTTGAAAAGATGCATCATCTTTTCTTCCATTCATCCCTCGTGTTTATATTTTACCATGAAAGTAAAAGAAAATCACTGTGATCTTGTCATTTCAGATGTGTTATTACAATGACATTTGTTCATTTCGTTCTCACCTCCCACCCCATTCCCCTATTAAAGAACTGGGAACAAATAACAAGTAAAATGCTTGTATGAACTGAACTGTTTTATTTTTATTGGGAGGGGGTGAGTATTATAGGATCGTTAAATTCTACAAGCAAATATTTTCTGTCGAAAAGCTTACTGGATACAGTAGACCAACTCGTTTTTACTTTAATATTATTACAATTAATATTTAAATATTTACCTATTATTATAATTAATATTTAAATATTTATATCACAGATGGAAATGCCTTGTTAACATTCCTTGATATAAACCAACAAAGTCAATCATGGCAACAAAATAAATCTTAACTTGCAGCTTGTAAAAACAAGGTTCATCTATCACATCAATTTCAACTTTCTCACACTCTTCTTACTCAAAAATTTTATTCATTTGAAGGATTATCTGATGTAGAGCAAAATCTTCCTGTTAAGGACTATTTAGAGGGTATTATCTACAATGTGAAACATTTCAATTCAACCAATTTCACAATAACATTTTTGACAACGGGACTTTTCAATCGGTTCCTGGAACAAATTAAAATGGAATTCACTTTTGATTCATCCAAGTCCAAGTTTACTATTACAACACATGCTGATGGACTGAAATGTGTACTTAGTTTTATTTTTAATTGTGCTGAAAGTTTAATAGACGTTTGGGGTTTAGAGTCAATGAAATGGAAAGATAAGAACTTCATCCGAATGGCTACTAATCTATTTTTAGAATCCCCTATGAGTGAGGATAGCTTCAATTCCACATGTGTATCAGATATAGTGGACTCAAAATGAGAGTTGTAGTCATAGAAACCAAGAATTATCTGATGAGAGTGCTGACCCATTTACTAGAGTTCCTGCAATGAATAGTACTCTAATGACTATGACCACTATGCCATCTACAGAGGGCCCTACTAGAGATCTTAGTCAGCTCTCTCCATGTATGTGTAATACTGACCTGCTGCTGACTGTAATACAAACACTCCGGAAGCAAGTGGGCAAGATGCAAAAACGGATTGACAAGCTAATAAATGAGAAGGTTAATTAGCTGCCCAGAGAGAGAAACCTTTGACTGTCATCAGACATTCACAAACCATTGGTCCTAAACCTATTTCTCTAAGTAAAAGTGTACAGGCACCCGAAGTATTGCCAAAAGAAAACCCAGTGCAGTTTTCCAACTCTGCCACTGACTTGGCCAGAATTTTGATAAAGTTAAGAGTAATAAAGCACCATACAGACTAACTACATCAATACAACGTAAACTTAATAGTTTGCCTTCTACCATTCTCCTTATTGGTAGTTCCATTTTACATGGAATTAATGGCTGAGGCACTGTGTTAGAAAGCATGCCATTTCAGGTACCAAAATACAGACAATACTGGAAGATATAAAAATATAAGATCTCTCCAAGTTTACTAAAATAGTCCTCTATATTGGAGGGAACAATGCCAGTGAAGGGACTGATCTAGAACTTTTTGAAGAACTATATGACCAGTTTCTTACAAACATCCATAAGCAAAATCAAAGCTGTCATGTCGCATTGTGTGAAATGGCCCCGTGGAGAGATTGTGATATGTTGGATATCAATGAGGTCATCCGAAGACTGGCAAGTGAATGGAAGTGTGATAGTGTTTACATGAGTTTCCAGGATGAAGAGGGACAAGTGATGCAACATTTATTTAGAAAAAGAGATAGTATCCACCTGTCTACCAAAGGGGTAGAAATGCTGGCAAAAAATATAAATGCAATTTGTGTAGTCTGGTCTTACAGCCACATTACAAACTTTATCTGTCCCTATAAACCCAGTGTAGGTCAAAACAGCATCAGGCAGTATGGTCAGAAATATCAATACAGTCAGTACACTTTGGGATGTGATTACTGTGGTGAGATCAAACATTCAGCACAGGAATGCTGGCACAGACAGCCAATACAATGCCATCAGTGGGACACAAAGCCAAAACTCAAACTAGATTTTATGCAATAGGAAAAGTCCAATGAGGCCATCTCAACTCCAAAGGAAGACTCTATTCATTGTGGGGGACCAATCTATTTATCAAGGACTGTGATATACACCAGGCATCCTTTGTCAAAACAGATTTGATCCCCTTGCTGATGGATGTTCTGAATGTGGAAACTTACCAGCTACTTGATACTTCAGATTTATACAATGATTATAAAAGTTGAAAATGCAGTTGTAGAAAAACTAATATTTGATATAGTAATGGAAGTTGTAATGATGATCACTATGAACATAGTTTTAATACTTTTAATGTCTCCTTGAGTGCCTCTAATAGCATTGACGTTAATCTCGTGAATTTAGGAGTTTCTAGTAAGGGTTTACACATAGGTCATTTAAACATTCAGGGTTTTTGTGGAAAGATTGATCAAGTGAAGTTACTGCTAACCTCTTCAAATAATAATATCCATTTATTTGGACTCAGAAACAATGTTGACAGAAAATCAGGGTGAAATTTTTTTGTATATCAATGGTTATGACAAACCTTATTGAAGGGATAGGAAAGCAGACGGTGGTGGTCACCTTGTGTTTGTTAGAACTGGTACTATTTCTAAAAGACGGGAAGACCTAGAAATGCAGGAAATATAATCCATTTGGCTACAGATCACTCCAGAAAAACCCAAGCCCTACTTAGTAGGTTTTGTGTACAGACCCTCTTCATCACATACTGATTGGTGTGAATATTTTGAACTTCAGGTGATAAAATTTCAAATGAAGAGAAAGAATTTTACATTCTAAGCATTATAAATAGAGACCTTCTCAGTGATCAAATAAAAGTGAATTGGATGGTTTTTATTTGTTGCTTCGTTAGGTATGGAGCAACTAGTAAATGAACCCACCAGAGTAACATCTACCACTAAAACACTTGTAGATCATATTTATACCAATACAAAAGAAAAGGTTGTGGATATAATGGTTCCAAAGATTGGTATAAGTGACCACTTTGCAATTTATCTAACATGTAAAGTCAGTGGCAAATCATCAAAAAATAATATCCATAAATCCATTACTTATAGATCTTTTCAAAACTTTGATACTGTTAAATTCATAGAAGATCTGAAACAGATTTCATGGAATACAGTCCAAAATTTGAAGATATTGATGATGTTTTAGATACTTTGACAGATCTGTTCATCAGTATAGTGAACAAACATACCCTTTTAAAAACACACAGGATAAAGAAAGACCACCAGCCAGGCTGGATCTCCCCATAAATTTTAGAAGCAATAAAGCAAAGAGATCAACTAAAATCAGTAGGAAATCAAGCTGAATATAGAGTTTGAAGGAATAAAGTTAATAAAATGATACGTCAAGCCAAACAAGCACACTATAAAAAAGTGCTCAATGAAAAGCAACATAACCCGAAAGCTATCTGCAAAGTGCTTACAGATTGATGAAGGGAAATGTAAGAATAAAACTAAAAATGTATCCCTCAATCATGATGGCATTTATACCAATAATCCAGCTGACATCTCAAATATTTTTAATGACTTTATCGTTCAGATTGATAAAAAAAGAACCCCGAACTTATCTGATCATCTGGAACTTAAACAGTTTTGTGCTAAAAAAAAATACCAAACAATATAAAGTTTGAAATTCCTAAAATGAGTCCAGAATTTGTGTTGAAATATATTTAAAAAATAGATGATTATATTACTACAGGACTTGATATGATTGGATCAAGGATACTAAAGGTAGCTGCACTTGCAACTGTAGAGAGTATCTAAGCTTTCATTTGCAATTAAAGTATTAGGTTTAATAAATTTCCATGAACGTGGAAAACTGCCAAGGTTACACCATTGCATAAAGCAGGAACAAAAGATGATGTAAATAACTACAGACCCATCTCTATCCTTCCTTGTGTCTCCAAATTACTAGAAAAACATGTACATGATTTGTTTCTCAAATATTTGAACACTTACGATCGTATTCATGATAATCATTCAGGCTTTCAATAGAATCACTCCCGTGAAACTGCACTTGTATCTTTGATTGATAAATGGTTGAAAGCATTAGATCAGGGAGAAAGGTAGGCACTATTATGGTTGATTTTCGTAAAACTTTTGATCTTGCTGACCATGACATTTTGCTTGAAAAACTAAATATGAAAGTATCTTTAAATGGTCAACTTTCTCAAAGTAAAAATATTAACTGTGGAGTACCACAGGGCTCTATCCTTGGACCTCTATTTGTTAACGACTTACCTCTTAAGATTGGAACTTCAATTTCTTCCACTGACCTCTATGCAGATGATACTACACTGAGATGGGTAAAACAGACTTCAAGTACGGTGCAAGGAAAACAGTATGATCATAAATACAGAAAAAAACAAAACCCCTCCTACTGTAGTTACAACACAACAAACACGAGCAAGGCTAGATAGTGACAAACTCCAGGCTCTGTTTGACAATGTGAGCCTTAATGTGACCTCTCAAGATAGAATTCTTGGTGTATTCATAGATAACAATCTTACTTATCTATTCACATTAAACATGTTTCAAAAAAGGTTAATTCTTATCTTTGGCTAATGAGGAAAATCAAAATGTACATTCCTTATCAGTATAGGGTCATCTATTATAAAAGTTATATTCAGCCATATCTGGACTACTGTAATGTAATTTGGGGTAATACCTCTAATTCAAACATGGCAACACTTTTAACACTCCAAAAGAGGGCTTGCCATTTAATTCTAGATCGATGTATAGACAATTTCCAGGATGCAATGAATAATATAAAGATTTTAACAATACATGCCTGAAAGAATATTTCTTAGAAAGGCCAAGTGAATAAAGTATCCAGAAAAAACATTCCTGTCCAAGCAATATCTTTCACCAAAGACATGCTGATGGTACTCCAAATATAAGGTCCATAACAAGTAAAAATTACATTATACCAAGGCCAAAGAAGGAATTGTTTTAAAAAGTTTTCAATTTTACTGGTCCACTGGTATGGAACAACATTCCCAGTGACATAAGGCAGGCTCCTAGCATTTCTTCTTTTCATAATCAATGTCTCAAATGGATGAAATCTTCAGACAATTGAACATTACTAGTACAATAAATACCACCTGCTTTTCTGTAATTTTGCATCATTTTTACAGTTGAATTTTTCAATGCAGGATGATATTTTATATTTTATATATGTTCACAGATGCATGTGCATGTGTTTCAGGCTTGATACTTTGATTTTTAAAATTATCAATCTTAGTATCAAGCCAGATTCTTCACATCACGTTGTAAATACTGTATATATTGTATTAAACAGATAGAAGGCCAACAGCAGGGAAGGCGAACAGACCACTTGGTTGAAATATAATTTGCTTAAAACAAAACATCATACGAAAAAAATATAAGGTCACGGGTTATTTTTCGTATGTACTTTGTTTACATATGTGAGGTCGCGCCTTCCCTGCTGCTATTAATTAAAAAAAATTATTGTTATAATAAAATGGTACATCCGGAATCTTATACTGCAAGAATAGCTCGAGAACGATTAGAAGCAATTAAGAAATTCCTTCCTGTTAGAGATTCATTTAGAAAAACCCTACAAGCGCAGCAGGAAGCACAAGTTGAGTACGAAGAAGACACTAAAAAACTATTTAAACCCGTCACTACAGCTACTGAAAAAGCTGCAGCGGCTGCTTAAAAAAGTATATGGGGAGATATTAAGGAGGAGGAGGAGGAGAGGAAAAAGGGTATTTTTCCAGTATTAAAACAAACCGCTGCAGCTCAACTTCCACCCATCGGCGAAAAAATACTTGAAGGTATTAGAAAAGATATTGGAAATACTAAAGAAGAAAAATTACCCGAAAAAATATGATTTGGTATATTTAATAAATCTGATATTTTAAAACCCGGTTATGAAAAAACAAACAATGAAACTTTTATTAAATGGGTATATCGTATATATTACAACATTAAACAAGTAAAAAATAATGATTATAGATACGATGCACTTGTTAAAGAAATAAAAAGACTTGATAGAGAGAGACTGGAACAAATAGAACAACAGCCGGAACCTTCATATCAACTTCCTCCACCTCTGCAACAGATAGAAAAACAACAATCTTCTTCACCGCAACAAAAACATTCACCTCTGCAGCGATTATATGCCCAACAACGTACTAAAATGAAGAAAAAAAAATGAGGAGTTTAAAAGAGAAAGGGAACAGATGTTGACAGGAAAGGATGATGATGATCCTCCGAGTGCTGTAGGAAGTGGTTTCCTGACTACATCAGGAGAAAATAATTCTGTTAGTCCTGATAATATCTTCAATGATGTGTCACGGTTAGAAGTTCTCATAGGGTGAAAACGTGCCGGAAATAATTCACCAGAAATAATTAATGAAGCAGCTGATATTTGTCGGCGATTATTTCAAGGTGGTATCATGGATATTGGTGTTTACCGAGAACTTATCGATGAACTTGTTGATGATTACAGTGACTCTAGTCACCATGATTAGATAAATGGTAAATAAAATAATAATGATCATGTACAATAGACATTATAGACCCGTACAGGTCAGAGCGGTAAACTCACGATTACCAATCTATAGAGCAACTTACGGAGGTGGACTTGGTGATGTTGTTCAAGGGTTATTTAGAAGATTAGCTCCAAAAGTAGCACCTGTTCCAAAACAAGGGGACGTCCATTAATTATGTCAACAATTTATGGGCAATTTTTTACCCCCTCCCCCCTTGTCAACAACTGTCAAACTTTCAGTGACCCCCTAATAAAATTTCCCCCCCCCCCCAAAAAAAAAAAACTAACAATATTTTATACGGCTGGCTTTTATGCTAAAGATAGAATTATGGAAATTAAAAGGTCTACAAATAAATTTTAATACATTTTTTTACTTGTTTAACAGATTTCAAATTGACTTATAACACTTTGAATTCATGAAAAGATCGAGAGTTTATATTCTCGCTTCTATCATCTTCCCATGGGGAAGCCAAATGTTCCTCAATTGTTATAATGGGCATAATGGCTGATTCATTAATTTCTTGTGGAACCGATACACCCGACAAGTCAACATCATCTTCATCTAACCATTCTGCGCTTAACATCTCTCCATGAGCAATAATTGCCATCAGCTCTCTCTGTCTTTTGGCAGCCACTCGTATTGGCCGAATTCTTTGCGGTTGAGGAGCATGTGGTAATTGCCTAGGCCCAAGATCGTGTTGTCGGTGCTGTTGAACATGCTTCTTCAACATGACTTGTGAAGTAACATAGAGGTGACAGATTCTGCAGATTCGTTCAAGCAACGACAACTGAATGGAAGGACAATATAGATCATATGGAAGAATTTTGAATGCCTTTGCCGATCGAGGTAGCATGTTATCAACTTTCAAAGACTGATTGAAGAAAAGAGATGGAAATCGGTGCAAGTCGCTTTCATATGCATCTGGTGCTTTAAGGCCTGTCTACAGTCTACAATCTACATTGAATAAAAACAAAATATGATGATGCAAGACTATGACTTCTTTGGCAAGAGCTCAACCGGTTTAGGATTAAACTGGTGGGCTGTTGATGGGCGAGCGAGTGGGTGCCATACGAACCCACCGACTAATTTCTTATTTTTTTATTTATTAAATTTATTGTAAAATATACCATTGATGACGTCAGTTTATCTTGAATTCCCCCCTCCCCCATGTCAACAATTGTCAAACTTCTTCAAACCCCCTCCCCCCTATTTTGTTGACATAATTCATGGACGACCCCCAATTATCTATGAAAGCTATCGATGTCGTTCGTGAAAAAGCTCCTGGTGCAATTGTCAATGTTGCTGGTAAGGCATTTTCGGTGATCAAAGATAGAATTGCACGATTAATAAGACTAAAATCCCAACCAGTAAAATTACCCAGCAATACAGATATGCCTGTAAAATAATAAATCAAGCCGCAAATAAAAAACTAGTAGCCTTGATGGATCAAGAATGTGATGAAGTACAAAGAAATATTACTGCAAATTTGATAGCAGGAAGTGGACTTCGTGTTCGTCGATAATTGATTTAAATCGAAGATACATAATAAAATGTTTAAACGTATATCCGACCCAGCATTTAAAATGGATGAAACGGTCCTCAAAGATAAATCGGTACGTGATTATCAATTTTATTCCTATGATGCAAAACAACCAAATCAGCAGGGGCGTATCGAACTTCAAATTCAGGATACAAGTAGATATTTCTTACCCACTGAGGCATTTACTGAAGTAGAAGGTGAGCTTGTAAAGGCGGATGGTACTGCAAACGATGCCAATGCACGAGTTGGTTTTGTCAACAACGGGATCATGGCATTATTTGATAGCGCCACATACATGATTGATGGAAGAAATATCGAATCGATTCAGAGGGATGTCGATGTTGCTACAACATTAATTGGTCTAGCAAGATATTCTGATGATTATACAAGATCAGCTGGTCCATCAATGATGTTTGCTAAAGATATTACCAACCACGCTGATCGTACTCAATATATTAAAGTACAAACACCACGAGGTACTGCATCTGATCCACAACCAGTTGAACCTAGATACGAAGATAACCAGGTGTTGCTTTTGATATTATAAAAGGTATTAATGGAAATTACAACTTAGGATTTGCAACACGCTGAGCAATGTTGTTAGGAACTAGAAATTTTTCGTGTGCGATTCCGCTGTCTCACATCTTCGGATTTTGCAGAGATGTTAGAAAATTCATCTTTGGAGTTAGACACACAGTTGTACTCGTAAGAAAAGGTGATGACAATAATGCGATCTGGAGAGGGGATGGTGTTGCTGATGCTGGTAGAATAAATATAACGAAACTCTCATTGTGGATGCCGGTATTAACTCCATCGGTCACAGAAGAACAGAAATTATTGTCTTTTATGGATCAAGGCGGTAAATCATTGCTATCATGGTTAACAGTAACCACAGACGCTGTTCAAAGTACCGTTAAAAATATATTTACATGGCATATATCATCACAGCAGGGTGTTTCTGCGCCACGACATATTTTTATTGCGCTGCAAGATAATCGTCGGTTGAATAGTCAGGAACGTTCACATATGATATTTGACAATTTCGGTGTTAGCGAGGTTTCGTTGAGGATAAACGGACAACAAGAACCATCCGAAGATATATCATTAAATTATACCATAAATCATGTGGCACGCGCATATCATCGTTTGATGACATTTATGGGACGTGATCTAAACATAGACACAGGGCTGCAAAATCACAGTTAGATTTTACAAAACTGTATCCGATTTATTACTTTTCGCTGGAGCATCTTGATTTATCCAAACAATCTGTCGTTGATATACACTTCCGAGCTCATGTTAATACCCCGCCAGAACTCGTGGCTGGTCCACCAGTTGTTTATGGTTATTACAGAGCAATCGCGGTTATACTCAGCGACAAAACCATGTTACTTGAAGGTGGTAGTGGTCGAATGAGCATCGTTGATGCACCAGTGGAAAATCTATAATCATTATTTGGAGCGTGGCAAATATTTATCATAAAATGTCATACAGTCATGTTAATGTCACTCTGACTGCCGGTCAGGTGAAAAAATTACAATCAAATTCAACAAAAAACTGCGGAACAAAAATAACGTTGAAACAAGATCAGATTTCTAGTGGTGGTCCAAATAAACTGTCACTAACCAAAAATCAGATTAAACACTTCAATAAAGCACTGAAATAAAAAACTGGAGTTCAATTTCATCTTTCTTCGAGTGCCATTAAAGATATGGTTAAAACAGGTGGTATTTTTCCACTTCTTGCAGCAATATCAGCGTTAATAGCTGCTGCCGCTCCAACCGTAGCAAAAGCAGCCGCGTTAGGTGCTGTTGGAACCGTTGCTGGAATGGCTCTAAAGAAAGCAACAGGAAAAGGATATTAAAAAAAGGGAAGGGGTCTAAGATTACCGGGATCTCGTTGGGGAAGACGTCTGAGGCTTCCAGGATCACTTCGTTAGACGCTTCAGCATCAAATTTTGATTTACTCGATGCTGCTAAACGATTAAAAATAATAAAAAAACTTCAGACGTGTTTTTATACTATTATTAATCTCGACTCGAATTCAGGACCCGGTACTCATTGGGTATCATACGCGGTTGATCCACGTGGAATCGTTTATTTTGATTCATACGGGTTAGCTCCACCTCGTGAGTTTATCAAGTATGTCGCGCCACTTCACGCGCAAGTTTGGTATTCAACGCTACCCACACAAACTATGACGGATCCACTAATATGTGGCCGTGAAGTAATTTATGTACTTAACGCTATATCAAATCATCCAAACCGCCACATAAAGTCGTGCATGATTATACAAGTAACCGATTCGTTTTAAACAGATCTTAGATCTTATATAATGGTTGATATTTACGGAAGAACATCTTCTACCGGCGTTAAAAAAGAAAGATGACATTGATCTGTCGAAGAACGCGACTAAAGATGAACTCGCTGATATTATGAATCTTGCTGGAGTTGACCCAGATGAGGTTGTTATTTTTCAGGATCGATATGGTAAACTAAAAACTAGCAATATCAAATGGAATGATATAGTTCGACGAGTACTCGGTGCGGTCACGGATAATATCCCTGTGTTTACTGACAGCGGAAAAATCAGGGATTCAAGTGTATCGTTTACAACTATCAGAGATAAATTGCAAAAAGCGTTGATAATCGCGTGAAACATACCGGTGACACAATGACGGGAGAATTCAGTATGAACGGGAATAAGATAGTGGTTTTAAGAGATCCAATATCCGACGAAGATGCCGCAACGAAAAAATATGTTGAAGTCAACTACAACACCGTAGATGGTAAATTATCCACGTTGCGGGCCGAGTATGACGTTCACGTAAAAGCGTTCACAAATCTCCGTAGAAATTTTAGAAAACTTAACGAAACCGCAGATAAATTTTTTGGTAATCCGTTGATCGTTGACGCAAAACTATCTGATATTAAAAAACAAAAATCATTAGATACGATCAAACAAACACAGCAATATATCGTAGCGGGGATTCCTGAAATCATTAATAAAACTATTTTGATTAAAATTCCACCCGGAATAACTCCCGGGCATTACCACCAGCAACTGTTCTTAGATACAATAATGATCCATACGGAGGCGGTAGACATGTATCCCCCGGAATCGTTAATATAACATCGACAATCACGGTTAATCTAGTTTGTGATGTGATCGATGGTAGCTATCAAATAGACCTTGGAAAAATAAATCAGGCTCAACAAGGCTATATTTTATATACGTTCACACCACAACCCCCCCCCCGCGAAGTTTAATCGTGCAAGAAGCAACTAATCCTGTTTAACTGCGGTGTCATACTAACATGTTAACACGGATACATTTTAAACTCACAGACCACCTCGGACGCTTAATTGACCTGCGTGGGGAAGAACTAGTTGTGAATCTGTATGTAAAATCGTAGATTTTTATCGTAATGATCTTTGATCAGAAATATTTTATTATTATTCTGAAATATTTTATTATTATTCTAATATTTTATTATTATTCTGAAATATTTTATTATTATTCTGAAATATTTTATTTTTATCAGAAATATTTTATTTATTCTGAAATTGGTGGGGTGGTTGATACTCAAAATCATGTAAATCGATCAGTTTGTTAATTCTCATTTGTAGTTAGGTAGTCAAAATCATATAAATCGATTAGTCTTGTAAAAAATACTACAAAAAATATCTTATTATTATGCTGAAATATTTTATTTATTCTGAAATATTTTTTTTAATTCTGAAATTGATGGGGTGGTTGGTACTCAAAATTAAAAAATCAATCAATTTTGAAATTCGGATGGGGTGGTTGGTACTCAAAATTAACAAAATCAACCAATTTTGTAATTCTGATGGGGTGGTTGATACTCAAAATTAACAAAATCAATCAATTTTACAAAAAATACTACCAAAAATTATCTTATTATTATTCTGAAATATTTTTTTATTTTATCAGAAATATTTATTTTATCAGATATATTTTATTTTATCAGAAATATCTTATTATTGCTCTGAAATTGATGGGGTGGTTGGTACTCAAAATTATACAAATAGATCAGTTTGTTAATTCTGATGGGGTGGTTGATACTCAAAATTATACAAATCGATCAGAGTGTTAATTTTGATGGGGTGCTTGGTACTCAAAATTATACAAATAGATCAGATTTTATGGAAAAAATATTTCAGAATAATAAAATATTTCAGAATAATAATAAAATGTTACATGTGCTCTTGCTCGGTCGTTTCATCAGTAACGAAGTTACTTTGGATCGTTTCACGATCTAACATAATTTTTCTTAATTGTCTTACACGAGCGTTAATTATTTTCTTTGCCTCATATTCACGAGATAACTCCAATCTAATTTTTTCTACTGCAGCAGAGAGAGGGACGAATTCCTTGACCTGATCATCTTTTACTGCAGCTGGTGACTGGAACATCGCCGCCTGAATTCGTTTTATAAACTTGTATTCAGACGACAGTGTAAAACCACCATCAATTTTACGTTGTTCTAAAAATTCAAAATCAGAAATAATCTTTTCAGGATTCAGTTCATCAGATATATTAATACCGTCTTTTTCTAATTTTTAAATAGTAACAATTACATCATTGATATTTTCATGGTGCATTATATATATATATATATATATATATATATGTATATATATATATATATATATATATATATATATATATATATATATATATATATATATATATATATATATATATATATATATACACACACGCCACTTCATTCTAGCAAGTTTAGAGGATAACACAACATATAAATCTTAACTAGTGTTTAACTTATTTCTAAGTACGATACAACATATAAATCTTAATTAAGGACAGCACGACATTAAGGACAATACTACATATACGTGGTTATTTTCAACGCTCAATAGATTTTTTCACACACCCACCCCAATAATCAGCCCGTGGGTTATATAAAACATGTATCCACCAAGTAGTGACATGGTGGGAAGGTGTTTTTTTTCTATTGAGTTTCGGCGGAGCCCCAATTAATTATAAAATCGCAAATAGGCGTAACCACGGACAGTTGTCAGTCATGGAACTCGATCGCCAGACCTCGAGTTTCATAGTTCGACGCGTTCGCAATGAGCTACGGAAGCATCTGATATATATACTTTTAAGAAATTATTATATAGTTACCTATAGTTACGGTTTCTGAATAGATTGTAAGTTATATATATTTCTGCATTAAAACAGCGGTTTCTGAATAAATCGTAAAATATCTGCATTAAAACAGTGGTTTCTGAATAAATCGCAAAAAAAACTACATTAAAACAGTGGTTTCTGAATAAATCGTAAAATATCTGCATTAAAACAGCGGTTTCTGAATAAATCGTAAATTATTTCTGTATTAAAACAGCGGTTTCTGAATACATTGCAAAATATCTATATTAAAACAGCGGTTTCTGAATAGAATAGATTGTAAAATATCTGCACTTAAACAACGTGTTCTGAACAGATCTAAAAATAACTTGCTGTATTGTACGATGTAACTACGTTTATTTTTCTATTTTGTAAGTTAGAAACCATAAAAATCCTTCTACAAGTATAATTTTTGATATTAATTACGACGTAGATGATTAATTAACTAATTACGACCATGAAAATCACAATCTACGGAGAACTATATGTTTACAGAATTATCTCCCTTCGCTCAAGTCGAAAAAAATAAGTAGTATGTGAGTGGGAATTTCTGACCAAAATATAAATAATTAAATAAATAGTTAATAAATATAATTTGAGGTAATTGCTTGCTAAAGATGATAGTTTATCTCATTAACAATAATAGAAAATAATTTTTTGTTTATATTATTTGGAAAGAGTGGATTTGGTTATATTTTCTGCGACGTATTTTATCACACGCGAGTTAATATCAAAATATCTCGCAGCAGCATTCGTTGATTGAAACATTTTCTTTTCACCGGTATCTGTGTTTATAGATAAAAATGCTCTGGCATTCTTATCATTATAACCAGTGTTTCCAAATCTACAATTCTGGATTTGTGTGACAACCCTCAGATTGGATAAATAATTATGAGTTTTATATCGTCGATATGATCGATCACAAGACCGTCTTTGATTATCCCAAAGAAACACTCGTATATAAATCGATGACAGAGATTCCTTTTCTTCCCATCAAAGTAAACATTAGATAACCAGTATTATTAACAGTACCAACTGGTCTCTTCAACCTGCAATTTCTAATCACACCATCAAGATTTGCTTCGTATTTCGTTATTGTAGGATGCTTTATAAACTCGTGGTTCATATTTTGCTCCATTTATATAATAATATTATTTGTTTAAATCATAATTTGTCTGAAAAACTTAGATAGTCCTCCACAGATTTTATTGCGTTGTTACTGTTATTATTTTTTTTGTCATAGTATCTTTTCAGTTCGCGATATTTTTTCCACCACATTTGCGCACAACTGTGTTTTTTCTGGTACTCAACACCACATCGCAGACATGTGTTGGTATTGGTCCTAAACAACCTCTACGAACGCTCTGCAAATGTTGTCCGCAGAATTCCTTTTTACAGGATTTATTACAAGGAGTCAATGAACCGATCATCAACCATTTGCATCGAGACATTGTATATATAATATTTTAATTTAAATACTTGTTTGAAATATAATATGAACGAATTTGATAGATTATCCAGAATCAAGCCTTGGAAAGCAGATAAATTTAATCTCGACAGAATATCTCCTGACCTACCCATGCAAGATTTGGTTGATCCGAAAAATAAAAGTTTGATTAATAAAATTCACGACGCCAAGAAAGAATTTCATGCAGATGGTGCATCTCATGTCTGGTTAACGTTCAAGATTATACGCAACAAAGATATCATCGACGCTACGATGAACGACAAACGAGCGGCAACTATCATTAATTACCTTGACAATCGCAAATATCTTTTCAGAATAAAATTTGTCGTGCTACCAGAGTTAGATGATTGGATTATCCGTGACAAATATGATCCTGTTGATGCTAATAAAACAAAAAACTGTCGTACTAAGTAAAGATTCCAAACCAGGTCTATTAACTGGTATTGACAAACCGTATTATGAACGACATACCCTGTAACAGCAGTTATTTATGGAATCTATCCGATAAATGAAAAACCCAGCGTTGATAATCTGCCGATGAAATTTTCAAAAATAAACTGTGTAGCTGAACGAGTAACAGAACATTTTACCGTTTCGGCTCGTGGAAATGGTTTAACAGATAAAAGACGTAAAATAATAAACGAGTGGGGAGAAATTTTTAAAGATAACGGAGCGTCTATCAAAGATGTCGCTGAGATAGGAAAAAAAATTAAAATTCCCAATAAGCGTAGCGACGATAACAGGAAAGATTTTGTATGAATCAAAATATAAATCAATAGGAGCTTCGATTAAAATTATTGATCATAACGCACACGCGTGGACTAACACAGTAACAATATTTCCACGAGATCGAACTGTTAAATTTTACCCCCCAGATAATTCTGGGGGAGGCATGTTTGATTTTATTAACGACATAAGTAAAAACGATCCTGTCAGTATGGTTGTTTCAAAGTTCTGAAAACGACGAATCAGATATGGAAGAAAAAAATAAATTTGATCAATTTATAAGACCGAATGGCGTTATTTATCGAACAGATCTTCTCCACGAGAAAATGAAAAATCTTGCACTGCAATATACTGATGACACTGACGAACTATTAAGCAACTGTTTTACTGTTCCGTCAGTTGCGGCTCATTTTGCTAGAAAGAAAAATTCGTGGAAACCAACTAGATTTGATTTTCTCAATGATATAATATCGAATTGTGTTGAATACGGACACGGTGGACTATGGAATACTAAATACGATCATAAAGATATTGTTTCAGTTGATATGGTTGCATGTTATCCGGGAAGTTTTCTCGGATACGGAGATTGTTCTGTATATTTTAAAAGATTCGTTCATCCGACACGTGAAATGACACGAGTATCAATAAATGGACCATTACCGGATTTTGACCTGGCTGGATTTGCTTGTGTCGAATCATTCGAGTTTGCTAAAGATCTTCATACTATTTGCTATGTTTGGTTCGGAAGGCATTTTTCAGAAAAAGTTTGGTTACCACAACAAAAAGATTATTCCGATGATGAAAACCCCAACAAAACTGATTATGAGAATAAAATCGCAAAAGATCTTGGAAGAAAAATAATTGGCAAGTTCACCCAAGGAGGATCATATGATCATAAACGATATTGTACAAGATTGATCATGGACGATGCTGAGTTAGATTTTATAATCGCTGATACAACGAATAGAAACACGTTTATAAGTCGAGAAATAGCTTTGTTACCAAATGGAAATAAACTAGGTACAATTGTGAGTTATATGGACGGTGAGTCACCTCAATATACTCATTTAAGATCATCAATGTTAGCGTACGTTTCAATAAATCTATTATCGATGACAAATAAGGTTTCTGAGTTTGCTGTCAGAGTCACTACGGATTCGTTTTATATCAATAAAAAATATTCAGGACTGTTAGAAAAATTAAACATAGACACTTGTGCATCGTGGGGATCGTAGAGAAAAAAAAAAGAAAATATACTTAATTATTCCGAATCAGCTGATGTTGCGGTTAAAGATATTTACCTGATAAAATCAGGCAAAAATAATCAGACATTAAAGCTATCGTCTGCATCATCGGTATACGGTCCAATAACTAGACACAATACAGTTTATCTAAACGGACCTGGAGTTCTGGTAAAACCGCTCGAGCGATCGAACTATTTCAGAACTCAGATATGATCGTGCTAACACCTACACACAGACTCACGCGAGAAATGAAACAACGAGGAGTACAATCATGTACTTATCACAGCTTTTTTAGGTACAAAGGTGACGCATGGACTCCTGATCGAATGGGAGAAAAATATATTCCGAGGATTATCGTTTGGGATGAAATATGTATTGTGTCGTTGGAAGTATTAAAAACATTTCTTGATTGGTTATTAACAAGAAATACTGCTTGCGGCGATCATGGTCAACCACCACCTTTAGTTGGACCATCTCCACATGATTGGTTGAGAAATTTTGTTGATTATTACGAAGAAATAAATGATGATCATAGAGCACTTGATGCAGAATTAAAGGAATTAACAAAATTAATCAGACTACAACCGAATAAAATTCAATGTGAAATTATGCGCGAGATTATTTCAGAAACACCCATGAACGATTTTCTACAAACGTGGAGACCAAACGATTTGATAGTTGCAGGTAGAAAGATAGTTCGTGATACGCTTCAACGGGAGTTGTTTCAGTTACAACGAGAAAAGTTTCCAACGTTGCCAGTTCCGTTATGTTATGGACCAGCAGATACGCGACGGCAAAATATTGACGTTGATATACCAGGACAGGGGAAACATAATCTTGTGTTGAATGATATTGTCGCAGTTGATGTTGATGTTGTTGAAGATGCTATACGTGCTGATAAATCCCTGTGGACGCTTGGATACGCGATGACGATTCATTCATCTCAAATATTAACTATTACTGATACAATTGTTTGGATCGTTGATGAGATCGTATCGAATGGTCGAACTTAGTTTATCTTGCAGTATCTCGAGTTAGAAAAATATCTCAACTGCGGAGAATCATCATGGATTCTTCAGTGATCAATGATGACCTCGATACTGATATAATAAGAAAAAAACTGGCTGGTTATAAACAAAGTGACAAAATAATAATCGAGAATTTGATCTTGACGTTGAATTTATTAATGCGCTGAAACAACAACAGAATAATCATTGTGCTAGTTGTAATTGTATAATGTTATGGCGGTATCTGAAAAATGATCCAAGACAATTTACCGTAGATAGAAAAAATAACAGTCTTGGTCATACACGAAAAAATACTATGTTGACCTGTCTTGAGTGTAATCGACGTAAAGGTGCTAGTTAAGTGATTTAGGTGGTAAATGAGTGTCCTCAATTATTTGTAATTGGTCACGTTGAGCAGCAGTTGAATCCAGTCTGTAGATTGCGGGTCTACCAGTAGATCTTGTTATGCTAGATATCTTTGCGTCGTAATACTCCAAATTGGATATGTCGCTCTTCTTTTTTTTTACCACCTTCATGTTCACCGGGCTCATATAAATATCTTACAGTGGTATTACCTAATACTGGCTGTGTTGAAAAATCACGTCGTTGTGTAGGTGTATGTTTTTTGTGACTACGCTAATGGGTTTCACGTTGGTTGTTCGAGTAATCTCATTATTTAATGCAGTTATCACATTTGGTAATCTTGCCACCTATTCGCGAGATCTCTAGTCATGAATAAATTCCTTCGCGTATTGATATCCAAATAACCGCTCAGCAAGTGTTCGATTAAATCATTCAACAATTCCCTGATCACGATGAATTGCAGTGTGTCCTCGTCGTATTTTGACATTATGTTGTTTCATCAACGATGATACTGGACCAAGAAATTCCTTGCCAGGATCAACCTGTAATAGTTGTGGCCATCGTAAACCACCTCGTTGATAAATTCGTTCAAACGCATCGGCTACTTCAGATGATGTTTTAGTTGATAATGGTTCTGCATCTTTGTATCTACTTGCAACATCAACTACAGTTAGCGCGTATTTACATGTTATTTGACGTCGACCTATTTTAACGGTATCATGTGGTAGAAATAATATATCAGCCGGATGAACTTCATTAGGAACACTAACATCGAAATGTGCAAATCGAATTTGCTTAGGTGGTGGTAAATAAAATTGCCATATTGCTTGTTTGGATAACCATTTTGCGGCTGTAGAATACTTGACTTTTGCAGCATCAGCGAGTTTACTAATCGCTGCTTTACCCCTCCAGTATCCAACTGGGGAATAATAAATCGATTCCATTTATATATTACCAGCACCTAGCGCTAATTTACATTTCATCGCGGATCTTATTAACCAATTAGATAATGATTCTTTTATATTTTTATTTTTTATAGAATTTAATGAACGAATCAACTTCACATCTGCAATATGTCTGTCTTGTAGGTTTTTGCTTTTATAAGTTACATCATGAACATGACAGGCTTTATCAACAGCGTTTATTGGTTCCTCGCCTGGTTTTGGTTGATCCTGATTATCAAGCCTGATATCAAGTCGAGTACCAGGACCGCAATAATTATATCCCGGTAGATGTTTTTCTCCAGAGTATTTAGCCCAGGGAGTGCCTGGGAACTTTGCCATTAATTTAGCAATATCACCACCATCTTTTCTAGGCAAAAAAGAAACTTTTTTCTGTTACATACTGCACATTTCCCACCATATGCTATTCTCGCAGTTTTTGTTGTAACCGTGGATAGATCATTAGTTGAGGTTTTAGTTCTACAGCGTAAAGAATATAGATTCATGAATTTATATAATATGGATATAAATGATTTCTCAGCGACACGAAAACGAGAACCTGTCAAACACCATCCTGCGTTACCGAACTCGATTAGAATGATAATAATAGGACCATCTGGAAGTGGAAAGACACAGTTGTTACTTAATCTTATAATGAGATGGCTAAAATGGGATAAGTTATATTTGGTAGCACCATCAGTTGATTATCAACGATGTTATGGTGTGCTTAAAGATTTTAATGAAAACGCAAGATTATTGGATAAAGAAAACGATGTTATCGAGTTTATAACCAATATTGATGAAGCACCATCAGTAGATTCCATAGACGGATTTATTAATAATTTGGTTGCATACGTTGATGTGATACTAGACAAACAGTCAAATCCTGCTAGGATTTTTTCACGTGGTAGGCATAAAAACACTAATGTGATTTATGTTACTCAGCGATACACACAAATACCAAAGGTGATCAGAGACAACTGTAATATTTTAGTTGTGTTTAATGGAGTTGATGCACATACGTTGCGAAATATTCATCAAACTTGGTGTGGCGGTGACATAGATATAAATAAATTTAGAAACTTTTTTTCACGAGCGCAAGCTACTCCGCATGGATTTATAACAATACATTTACATGATCCTCGAACACGATGTCAAATTGGACTTGATAAAATATTTGGATAAATTAATAGCAGCAGAGAAGGCGCGACCTCATATATGTAAACAAAGTACATACAAAAATAACCCGTGACCTTATATTTTTTCGTATGTTGTTTTGTTTTAGGTAAATTATACTTCAACCAAGTGGTCTGTTCGCCTTTCCTGCTGTTAGACCTCAAGGAAGATGTAAGGGGGTTGTTTTCTGGTGGGTGTCCCGCTTAATTTGGTTTTCGTTATGTAGGGGTTGACCGCCCTCGATGTTATTGCCCGGTTCGAGTAAATATAAATATAAGTGGTGAAACTTATAGGTCAAATAGATAGAGAGCTGAGCCCCCGTACATGTAAACAACAATTTAATCAATTACATAAAACAACTGAGAATTCATTACATCAGAAATATACTCTGCTTTTAGAAATAAAACTTTCACCGAATTACAAAGAAAACACAAATAGATTTAAATAAAATAGTCGATCTGTTTACTGATAGATTTAGTTCATCATAGGATCGAGTGAACAATTGAAGTCAACGTCTTGTACGATTGCATAACCTGCTAGTCCCCAGTTTGCTCTGCTTCCACTGTAGCTGTTCAGAACCTTGGATCTCAGGATGATACTTTCCACCATCCGTCTCAGGATACTCTTAGAATACGTTTCAGAAATTAATACGTCGCAGGATTACGTCACAGAAATGTACGTCCCACTGCACTTCTCTCTATACTTCTCAGTATACGTCTCAGGATAACGTCACAGTATACGTCTCAGGATAATGTCACAGTATACGTCTCAGAAGCTATTTCTTTCTCGCTTTGCTTTCAACGTTCCTCCCTCTAATCGCCAAATTAGTTCGTCGGTTTCTTTCGACAAAAGTCCCCTTTAGACAACAGTTCTTTTACGAGGTAATTTCTTGCAAATCCCCAGTCCTACTCTTGGGTTTCCTCTTGCAAGAAAAGCTTAGACTGATTAAAATTTTCGATGTGGCGATATTAAAACCTAGGAAATTTTGTGTGGGAAACACGCCACTTATTTAACGTAACCAATCAGAATCAAATATCTCTGCCGCCTTTTCCAGAGGCGCCAAAGTCGGGGTCAGCTTTACCTGGTAGTTTGATAGTTACAGAGCTTCTGCAATCTTTCAATTGTGACAACTTCACCATGAAAATAAAGTTTACCGTGTCCATAATAGTCCGTCTGGCTGCTGTATAAACAAATGCTTAATTAGGAACAAAATTCTCCCTCTAAAGGACACTACCGAACATGGAAGTATGGCGATATGATACGCTCCTGTCTCCATAAATCTAATTAATGGTTCTCTGGTCTCAACTAATGTATTCTTGTTAGATCGCCAGAAATTTGCCCCTTCGCAGTAGAATGAGTTACCTTCTATAAATATTGTCTTTATTATTATTATTATTATTATTATTATTATTATTATTATTATCATTATTATTATTATTGAATGTAATTTATTACACAGCATGAATATAGATTTCTCACTCTTCCCATTCGTTTTGACTGTTTGATGACAAAGATTACCAGAGCAGATTGTTTGACAAAACAAAACCCATTTTGATTTCAAAATATGTTTTACCAAGGAAAATTATATTATTAGAGGATGTTTTCGGTTGAGTTTTTATTATGAATATGATGTCATAGCGAGTCCCTAACAACATTTTACGCAATTTAAAACATATGTTTAGATATGTGTACATTCTTCCTACTGGAGGTGCAAAATTAGATTTAAATCTAATTATATTTGATGGTTAAAATGAAATTACCTTTTTTAATTTTTCAATTTATTTCATTTCCACTTATTAAATTGAGTTTTAAAAAGTACAAATATTTATTTTATTTTAATAAACTTTTAAAAAGTTACAATGAGGGCAAATTAATATTTTATGGAGAGACTATCACTGGGGACATCACCATCTCCACCACCACTACTACCACCACCATCATATGAACAATAATAAAGCAGACAGTGTATACTATATTAATGTGTCTTTATGATAGAATGTCCAATAACAATGTATTACACTACTAATAATAATGAAAACTGCAATAACTTTAATTCTCATCATCATTATCGGCACTGCAATAACAACAACTACCACATAAATTACCAGAGGAAATCATTGAATGCATATTTTATATATGCTACTATAAATAACTATAAACATGTATAATAATGAAAGAAAACAATTAACCAGTTACATATTTCATTGATGTTTGTGCTGCATTAGGCAGCAGTGCTTATCTTAAGAGCTTCACAACTATGTATTAATTAATTGTCCATTTATGCCCTTATTCCTTGATTCATGCCCTTATTCCTTGATTCATGCACTTATTCCTTGATTTATGCATTCATTCTCTGGAAATAAATAACAGTTTCTAAAGTCGCATAATATATTAACAAATGTCAGCCAGATATATCCATTGTAAAACAAAGTTCTGTCTGGTGTACCTTTCTTTACCATTGTTTGCTTTAGTACACTACCTTCTTATCAAAAGGGTACTTATTTACCTTGTTATCACAAGGGTACTTACTACCTTGTTCAATTTATTTGTACATTGGAACTCGCTTCTGTTTGAAACATAGTGCACAAGAAGTGTACGGTATGCAAGGTTTTGCTTAGGTGCAACTGTAGATCGGATCTGTGCAATTGTCAGGTATGTATCAGTTGAGCCTGCATAGCTGTGTATAGCACAGCGTATACAAGAACATAACATAGCATATTTTAGACCTAAACTCAACTGCACCGTCACTTGCTGTCATTTACACCGAATAAGCACAGTACAGCCGTGTAAGAATGTAACCTAGCATATATTACTGACTTACACTCAGTTAGACTCTACACCAGCACAAGCTGAGTGTCATTTACACTTGATTAGCACAGTATAACCCATGTAAGAATATAACACAGCATGTAATTGACGTACTTTCAGCTGCAATATATACAGCACATTATTTACACCTAGCAAGTACAGCGTAGCACATGCAATAATATAAAACAGCATGCTTAATTGACCTGCACCAATCTGTGTGTGTGTGTGTGTGATTTAGATTTTTAACGTACCTTTTACCAATTTTTCAGTCATATCGTTACGATGTCTGCAGTTTGACAGTTTACAGTTATGTCTAGCACTGGGGCATCATGCCGCAGACATGTATCATGATGCCCCACCCAGTCACATGATCCTGATACCAGGCAGACCAGTCCCAACACTAATCTCTTAATGCTGAGCGAGGCAGCTGTTAGTACCATTTTGTATGTTTTTGGTATGACTCGGCCGGGTTCGAACCCGCGACCTTCCGCATCCGAGGCGGACGCTCTAACCACTCGGCCACCGGAGTGGTGCACCAATCTGTACTCTAAAACAGCACACATTGAGTGCCATTGACACAGAATAAGTAAATTAGTCTTTAAGAATATATTTTACTGTCCTCCATTCAAATGTACTCTAACCGCTCTGGCCTAGTGGTTAGAGCGTCCGCCTCGGATGCAGAAGACCGTGGGTTCGATCCCCGGCCGAGTCATACCAAAGACTTACAAAAATGAATTTTACAGCTGTCTCGCTTGGCGTTCAGCATTAAGAGGTTAGTGTTAGGACTGGTCAGCCTGGTGTCAGGATAATGTGACTGGGTGGGACATCATGCTACATGTCTGCGGCATGATGCCCCAGTGCTAGACACCACTATAAACTGTCACATTGCAGACATCGTAGCGATATGACTGAAACATTGTTAAAGCTACGTTAAAAATCAAAATCACACACACACACACACACACACACACACACGTCAAATGTACTCTACAACAGTACAAATAGTGTAATTTACGCCTGCCACGTACAGCACAACATGTGCAAGAATGACAGCATGTTTTTGACCTAGACTCAACTGTATTCTACAGCAGCATAAGCTGTCATTTACACCTGAGTACACTACAGCCCTTGTAAAAATATAACAGCATGTTAATGATCTACGCTTCACATTCTACACCAGCGCAAGTTGAATGTCATATATATATATATATATATATATATATATATATATATATATATATATATATATATATATATATATATAGTCAATTCAGTACAGCACATGGAGGAATAAGACAGTTTTGTTAATGCAGTCTCTACCTGCACAAGTTTACCGTCATTTACATGTCAAATACAATGTAGCTAGCGTATGAATCTAACACAGTATATATTATTGGTCAACACTTGCACCCAACACTTATACACATGTGACATGGTAAATCCACTTAAAGTGTGCTCTATCGTATATTGGAATCAATTTAGTCGGGTTTCAACAGTTTCTTTGTTTTGTTTACCTGTTTTGTGGTGTTTTTGAAATAGTTCATAACAGCATGTGAGTAATTCCTCTCTTCAAACAGGTTTATTATCATCTGAAGTCGACATAAAATATTGATGTCCTTAAAGATTCAAGATCATTCTTGCAGTCTGGCATGGTCCAGTTATCTTCTAAACTCACATTTTCTGCCATTACTTTGGAGCAAGGTGACACTTTTGATTTTTTTATAACTTTGTGTACTTGAGTTGTGTTCTTCGAGGCTGTAGTCCTATTAGAAATTTCACTTTGTGAAGGCTGTTTATGTTTCCTATCTCCTGCCACGAATGTCATATTAGAAACTTTACTTTGTGAAGACTGTTTATGTTTCCTAACTCCTACCAAGCATAAAACAAGACAAATCCCAGAAGCAACACATGCTGCCCCTATTGCCCATTTCTGTTCAGGTGAAAGTTTATCTTCGTCTGGAGATGCATCTAAAATGTAAAAGATAATGGCATTACAAATTTACTGGTGTATGTTAATAGAATGTGCTTTCCTTTGTTACTGGTGTCAAGGACTGTATATGTAAGTCTTGGCTTGAGTGGTACAAGTTGTTAAAATTTTCATGACTTGAATGTTACGTGTTGGTCTTCAGGTAGAGGAAACTGCGGTTCTTGAAGAAAAATTGAGGCGATAAAAGGCATTCACAAACTCAAGTTAATGTAAAACAAAAATTGGAATCAAGCCAGGGGCAAAACAGGATGCAAGGTACAAAGAAATATTTTGATTTAACTGATTTTTTTAATATAAGCTTTATCATTAAAACAGAAATGAAAAGCAGCAATCTGTTTCTTTGTGTAAATATAAAACTTTCATGTTTTATTAGCTTCTGTTAATATATAAATTATATAGTGTTATGCATATTTAATTTGTATTATGTACTTTACTTTTGTCATAGTTGTAAATTGTAAAGTGACTGTTTACATAGTTCACTATTGTCCGTGATTGTAAGTTGTAAATATGTTTACATAGAAAGAGTTCAAGATCAGTCTTGTTTACATTTAGACTAGGTCTTTTGATTAGAAATCGTCACATTCTATTGCATTATAGTTCAAGTGAAAATGAGTATAAATAGGGATTTGATAAATAATTCATTACTGTTTTAGATCAATAACTGGGAATCAAGTTGTGTTTGATGTCATATATGATTCGAGAGGAATTATTTATTTAAAATATTCATTGGAATTACTAAAGTGCTAATTCACTTTTTGTATTTATGCACACTACTTCGGAATTTTGTGAACTCATTCAAAGATATTCTGGATTGCATGATTGTGATACATCTGAACATTTAATACTATTGCAACGCATGCAGAACATTTTATATTTTTAGTCATGCGATCAGACATTTTGGAATATTTGGGATTCAATTCACAATGCCATAAGCGTCTCTTGAATTTTCTCATTGTATTACTTAAATTGTTGATTTCACTTCCTTCTGTTACATATTTGAAGACCTAGAGTTGTAACAAAAGACAATCATATATTTATAGATGTCTCTGCAGACTAGCATTTGAACCTGTCTCTATGGATTTCGTACGTACAATCCTGATGAAGAGTGCACCAAAGTTGTGTGAACTTGATCCAATTCCAACATCACTGATGCTTGAGTGCTTAGATCAAGTATTGCCTTCACTAACTGATGTTATTAATACCTCTCTCTCATCCGGGGAATTCCCATCATTTTTCAAAACTGCCATTGTAAAGCCTCTGCTGAAGAAACCAACACTAGACCATAACGATTTAAAGAACTATCGCCCAGTTTCTAATCTCCCATTCATATAAAAATATCTTAGAAAAGGTTGTTCTATCCCAGCTTGTATCTCATCTGAATTCAAACAGTCTTTTTAGCAATGTACAATCTGCATATCGCCCTTGCCACAGTACTGAAACTACTCTTCTAAAAGTAGTTAATGACATTCTCTCTGCTTTGGATAGCGGAAAGATTTGTCTGCAACATTTGACACAATAGACCATGATATATTACTTCACCGTCTCCAGCATGTATTTGGCATTCATGATACAACCTTACTGTGGTTCAAGTCCTACTTGGTCAACAGGACACAAATTGTGTTTGCAAATGGAATACACTCTAGCCAAGTTGATCTATGTTGTGGTGTTCCACAGGGGCTTGTTCTTGGACCTGTTCTCTTCATTCTATACACTCAGCCGCTCTCAAGTGTCATAGATCATCATCCAGTGTCTCACCAATTGTACGCTGATGACACCCAAATATACAAATCTAGCCACCCAACTGAAGTTGATGCTACCATCCAAGATGTAGAGAGGTGCATTTCTGACGTGAAATCACGGATGACATGTAACAAGCTGCAGATGAATGATGATAAAACTGAGGCCATTCTGATTACAACACAAAGACTTACTCATTCACATCCTTTACCTCAAACAATAAATATCAGCAACACCAACATTAAATTCACATAATCAGTACGAAACCTAGGTGTTAGTCTGGACAGTACTCTCACACTGCACTAACATGTCATGAACATATGAAAGGCTGCATATCTTGAGCTGAGACACATCAGATCCATTTGCAAATATCTTTCAGTTCATGCCACTAAAGCACTTGTGTGTTCATTAGTACTTTCAAGACTGGACTATTGTAACTCAATTATGTCTGGTTCATCTCAATATCTACTCCAAAAACTTCAAAAAGTTCAAAACACAGCTGCACGGATCATACTTAGAGTACCACGATCAGAGCACACCTCCCCCGCTGCTCTGTACCCTACACTGGCTATCCATTTGATCCAGAATTAAACACAAAATTTGTTCTCTGTGCTACTTTTCACTGACGGACTCCAGTCCAACATACCTATCCGACATCACCGATGTGTACACACAGCAAGATACTTACGCTCCTCTTCTGACAATCGTATACATTATTCCCACTATGAAAACAAAGTCATATGGACGTTCTTTTGCATACCAGGGCCCAGCAACGTGCAATGAACTGCACACTGAACTTAGACACAAAGACACGGTGATCACATTCAAGAGTGCTCTCCAAACTCATTTATTTCGACTGCAAGAACAAACTTAAAGACCTAATAATGTTACCAACCTTAAATATTCTCAGCATGTTTTTTTCTATGTTTTCTAATTTCATGGTGTTTGTGTTTGCAATCATATCATTATATATGTTTTTTTTTTATCTTATAGGTGTTGTCTAATGTTGTAAAGCGCTTAGAGCTTCTAAAGATTAGGCGCTACACAAAGTCCTCATTATTATTATTATTATTATTATTATTGATATAGATAGGCTGCACATATTTCCAGAATATATGATATATGACTATCCTTATCCGAGTACGCTAATTCTGTTCCTATATAAGCTCTGTGCACTAAAATTGATGAATTTATGAAGTTGGGCAAAACAATTTCGATCTTTTCTTTATGCTCCCGCTATAACTGGAATGGGTATTTAGTGGTGTCTATGTGTGTCCGTCGTGTCATGCCACTTCCCATCTGTTACAAATTTCCATAACTTTAGAGGGATTCAATGGGTGGGGGCCACATTAGATAGGAAGCATTATATTAAGCGACAACCAAGGCCATATGTATATATCCATATGTATATATATATATATATATATATATATATATATATATATATATATATATATATATATATATATAATTTTCCTCTTCCCCTTTATAATTAAAACGTGAAAGCAGGTCGCATTTTCAAATTAGCAATGTTCCTGGGTGTAATGTGAAGGAAAAAAACAACAGATAATAAAAAAACACTACATCCCTTACAAAAATGTCCATGATACAGTTAACTTCATTCTGTTGCATAATCTGTTTTTAAATGAATGAGAATTAAGTGCTAAAGATTAGGACAAAAGGAAAATCCGTCAAATTTAGGATTTTTTTTTTTTGTTTGATTGGTTAGGTTTTGGTTCGGTGTGGTGCTCTACTGCACAGCAACACAAGTAGATTATTTTGTGCTGGGGCACTTGGTGTGACGTGCCTTGCGCAATCACACCCCACGATAGCTAACCAAGGCTGGACTGATCTTAGGATTTGAACTACACCTTTTCGGTCGTGAATTAAATGCACTAACCACTGAACCACAGTGGCTAAAGACTCATTATGTAAAATTAGATGGTCTCCCTTGGATTCTGCTATAAAGAGATTGTCCAACAATCAAAATTTTAGTTTGTGAGTGCATTTTGTTTAGATGACATGTATTGTTTATTTGCAAGATATAAATACACAATACAGCCAGTTGATTTCCCACACCGTTTTATGTTTAGAAAGTGGACCAATCTGATCAATTTGATCAATTTGATCTACCCTTTTATGCATGCTTTTATCTGCACATCTTTTTTTATCTGCAGCAATCCAGTAAATATGTATACTTGCAGTTATCACATCCATTAGGGGTACAGTTTGAAGCTATACATTGCTGCATATGTAGCAGCTGACCTTGAACTTAAATGATAACTTGTTACAGGAAACTGTCCTAAAATGAATGCTCTATATGTGTCTCAACAGACTTTCCTCACTGAGTGCTCTGAAACCCAGATGTCTCAACAGACTAGCCTCACTGAGTGTTCTCTAATCCAGATGTCTCAACAGACTAGCCTCACTGAGTGTTCTGTAATCCAGATGTCTCTGCAGACTAGCCTCACTGAGTGATCTGTAACCCAGATGTCTCTGCAGACTAGCCTCACTGAGTGCTCTGTAACCCAGATGTCTCAACAGGCTAGCCTCACCGGGTACTCTGTAACCTCGATGTCTCTGCAGACTAGCCTCACTGAGTACTCTGTAACCCTGAGGTTTCTGCAGACTAGACACACTGATCGCTCTATAACCAAGTTGTCTTTGCGGACTAGACAAACAGAGTGCTCTGTAACCCAGGTGTCTCTGCAGGCTAGCCACATACTTTCCATTTGGTAACAATACGGCTATTATAATAACAATCAAAAACCTAATTACACAAGTCACCTCTAAACGGATAAGCTTTTGAGTCCTAACGTGTTTCATAGAGAGGTGAAGGTAGAAAAGAGAAAACTTTCTGGAAGAACGTATTCATATTTCAATTTACACGAATAATCAATAAAATGAACCAATACAGTATGAAGGGACACAACTCTTAAAAATCACAGTATGATTACTGAGTGACATGCACAGGATAACTTGATGTTAATAATGTCTGCCAAGTTTTATGGTTATATATCAAAAGCTGTGGTCCAAGCTATGAACATAGAACTGATCATATTTAGTACATAAATTTAGTATCAATAAAGGGTATGACTTTAAAATTGCATTGGAATGTGATGACAGTAACTTGCACCTGCGTAATACCTAATTTCAATGATGCTGCCATGATTTTAAGAAATTCATAAAAAGAAGCGGGATTTGTTTGGTGTAAATTGTGTTATGTATATAATTAATCTACATTGAGTTAGACACAAGCGTTGATAAAATCTTAAAGCAAATGCATGCACAAGTATTTCAGGACGGACGGACAAACCTAATACAATATGCCCCTGCAATGTTTGTAGGAGGAGGATTTGAAATTGGACAATTACTAATACACAGTAATGGCGTCACCATGACGGTATTAAATACAGGTTGTACATAGGCTGGACGTTCTTTCGTTTCTTAAATTTCAATCAGAAGGAATCTTGTTTGGCAGCAGAGACCTTCAATACATACAAATTTGGAGTGAATGAACTTCCTTTGCAGCAGAGACTTTGAATATGTATAATGTTGGAATAAAAGAAATAATTGTCACGTAACAGAGACCATTAGTACACACAACTTGGGGCACAAGATCTAAGTCTAAGACACAAGTCGGAAAGGTGAGGTTTTGGAAACATTTCAGAATTTGAATATTTGTAAACAAAATATAATAACTCAAGAATTAAAGTTGACCAGATCAAACAACCGTCTTGGTATACATTTAATCTATTTTATATCCATATTTCAAATATTTTAAGGCATTTCTTCTAGAACCAGAAAGTTCTATAAATTGGCAGTCAGGTCCGTTTAAAATGATGTGAGGGCAGGAATATTTTTTACCTGTTCAATTCTGCATGTATAGATCAAGAAAAAAATTAAGATTTGTGTGCATTTTCATTAAATTTATCCTATATGGCTAGTTGATTTCAGGATTATGTCAGCTATCCATAAATCTCATATCAGGATTTTGTTGGTGTCAGATAGAATTCTAATTTGTCTTGTTTTATAGTTACTGTGGGAATTTCAAAAAGGACCAAATTTACAAGTTCCTGTGGTACAGGTTTGTGTGGGAACTTAAAAATGGATGAGCTTGCATGTTTGTGTGGGAACTTAAAAATGGACCAACTAGCATACAAGTTTCAGTGGGAACTTAAAATTGGATCAACTTGTATAAAAGTCTAATTCAGTCATTATCAAAATATATCTCGGATATTTAAGGAGAAAATGAAAAAACTGAAAATTCTGATTTAATCAATGTTTAGTAATTGAGGGGCAAAAGGATATTGATATATCTGAGATGTTAGATATGTTAGTAAGAGCATGTAGTACTTACATGAAATTGTTCGTTGACGTGTACAATTGCAGGTATAACTGCCAAGTATATTGAAACAATCTATATCTCTACAACACTGATGTTGGCGCAGCTTGCATTCATCAGCATCTGAAATGAAAACAACAGCCAATTACACACGTGGACTTTGGTGATGGATTTTTAAAACTTTGACTTTTGAGTATCACTGGACCGCCACCACTGTACTTCAAGGGGTGTACCATTAGACCATCACTAATGTATCTTAAATGTTGTATCAAATTCACCCCTAATGTAGCACAGTGGTTATATCATTGGATCACCACTAACATACATCATGGAATGGGATTGATTCTCTCAGAGAAAAAAAACCCAGTAGTTCTCTTGCTTTGTTTTTATTCCAGACCTGTTTATAAACAGTGTACGAACTTCTCAGTTAAAAAAATAAAAACTAAATAGTTTGTTATTTTGAAGGTAAGATTCACAAAAAATAATACATACTGGACAGTGCGTTACTTTAAAGGTAAGATTATAGTGTTACTTTAAAGGCAAGATTCGCATAACATAGCCAGTACTGGACAGTGCGTTTTCTTGAAAGTAAAATATACATAAATGTTAGATAGCTACTGCATAGAATACAGGTATCACTTCAGTTTGGTGCTGGAAATATGGAAGAAGTTTAACTGATATTATGTAACGTAGTGCATTTTTGTAAAGTCTTACTCATACAATTAACTTACCTACCTCAAAAAGACAATTTTATTAACACAATAATTGAACTCGAATACACAGAGTGTTAGGCTTGACCAATGAGGGTACACGAGAAAGCTTGCCAGTAGCTTCTCATGGGTTGGTGTTTTTTTTTTTCTGGGTTCTTTCTCCACTAGTTATACTGGTCACCATGTATAGTTTATCTTCTGATGAAAAGTGGCGTTAAACCCCACAACAACAACATCACAAATATCATATTGTCCTTGATTTGTTTATGCATTACATTCTCAAAGTCACATTCAAAGGTTAAAAGGACAAGTTTCTTGATCATTTCTTTGTCAGACAATAAATAAAAGTGTCACCAACTAAGCATCATTCAAAGGTGACTAGGTCTTGTTTAAACAGTTTGCGCGATGAAACATTAAAAGGTGTCAGTTAAGCTTGTAACACCTGCAAGCTATACCACTCACAGTTAAGCTTGTAACACCTGCAAGCTATACCTCTCACAGTTAAGCTGGTCACATGGGGTTGGGTAATGGTAATTGAATTAGGTATCAACGATTGGCTTCACGGTATGATATTTCTTTGTTATCCTGTGGAAAAAAATTGCCGTAAATTACCATGAAGCAATACAGGTGACGCTTGATTGCCGCAGAGGCGTAGCTATGATATTTTGCGCCCGGGGACGAACTATAAAATTGGCGCCCCAGCCCCCTCCACGTTTAATCACAGTTTTGAATATTGCCCTTGTTTACTTATTATAATGTAACGTTGTAAGCCTCATTTTGGCGCCCCTGTACCTTGGCGCCCGGGGACATATGTACCCCCCTGCCCCCCCCCCCCCCCCCCCAGCTACGCCTCTGGATTGCCGTACATTACCATGAAGCAATACAGGTGACGCTTGATTGCCGTACATTACCATGAAGCAATACAGGTGACGCTTGATTGCCGTACATTACCATGAAGCAATACAGGTGACGCTTGATTGCTGTACATTACCATTAAGCAATACAGGTGACGCTTGATTGACGTACATTACCATGAAGCAATAGAGGTGACGCTTGATTTATGCAATAAATTTGTTCCTGGGGTTATGACATAAATCAAGAATATTTTCCCCATAATACTTGTAACTTAAGGAAGTTCTTGGGTAAACTATATCTCTAAGTTCTCAAGGAATAATTATTTATGCATAATTATCAAACTGAATAATACATATAATACGTATGTGAGTTGCATGGAAGTCACATCCCATGGCGCCAGTGATTGTATAAAAACAAGCAGATTGGCACGAATATAATGTTATTTCTTTTTATTTTTATTAAATGACGTTAAAATTAAATAGTGTAAATCGAATCAGTTCAGCAACACCTTTATTGCTTCAATGTAATTTTGGCAAATCTCTGTATATAGTCATTATTTTAATGAAATGATTTTTGCCAAGTCCATATCTTTTCTCTCTTCCCAACGTACTGATTCCCAAAATGCACTTCGGCCTTCATTTATTAGATATACAGTTAAATGACCCAACTTTATTCTGTTACCAGTCAGAAAATTGAATAACAGGATCATCAATTTGTTTGTATTTCAAAGTTTTATTTATAAGTTTAAAATGAGGGTTATTTTTCATGGTCGTATTAACTAAACTTAAAATTGTTTCATATCTTTTTTGTATTGATCAGTAAGTAATTGTTAAACTCTTGTAACAGGATCAGAAATATACAAGTCCATCTCAACTATGCCCGTGTGAGAATCACAGTGTCTGGGGCCCTGTCCTGTTTTCCCAGGCAGCCCATGTAAAAATGGTTCAACTTCCTGACATGACATGGTACATGCATACCAGCCATTACGCTTTTGGCGTAATGATTGCGCTTTTTTTCCCACCAGATTGCGTCTTATGCTCCCCTGTGTATGAATTACGCTTTTCTGGTACATTAAAAATAAGAAATAAAACAATAAATAGTTGTATTTGTCATTTATATAATATAGTTTTAATTCCACTCGTCTAAATAAAAGTTAAGAATATTCAAATAAGAAAGACTGTTGCATGAAGATAACATAAGATCTCATTTGTCGAGCATATACCTACGTTTAATTTCCCAATTTTCTATTTATAGCAACTGTAAATGACCCATTTCCGAGAAAAAGCACCCCAAGTTAACGAAGGTACAAAGCATGATGATGAAATGGCTATTACGTGTCTCCAGTATAATAATGTATCACTCCTAGGCTTTGGCTAGTGATGTAATAGATTAGTACGGAAATTGAATCTCGTTCTTTTAATTATATATTAAAAGGGACAGAATGATTTATATAGCTGCTAATACAACCGTAACAAATACAATATCTTATTGGTCAGGAATTTGTTTTAAATGGAGACTCTTAACACATTGCAAAAAGGACAGAGGAATTGATCCTGAAAAGTGTGCAATTCAACAATATACCCCCCACCCCAGATGATTACTGTGGAAGAATTACCAAAATGTTTATTTACAAAGGTATTAGATAAACTAACAGTTTACAAGAGCAACTAAATTATTCTGTAGTAAACAAGAAAATGGATTGTATAAATAATATTAATGCAAATGTTTTATAATGATCCGCATTGAAGAGAGAAGGCAACATATTTAATAAGCTAACATTCAATAGCAGTCACTGTAGAGAAAATCTTTACGGGCAAACGATTTTTGTAAAATTGCTAGATTTATGGTAGTCCTTTGCTCAAAAGGTCAAAGGCTATGGAACTAATTTAATGACTATGATGTAGTACCAGCAGTTATTATAAATGAATTAGTTGATACTTTAAAATAAAAAGGAATCGACATTTAATCAGGCTGGAATATCTACTTGACTACAAGATAAAAGGCAATTAACTAGGAAATTAATTAGTAAATCCATGCACATAGGTAAATGTTGTCAACTAAACCATCTTTATCATCAAATGGTGAAAGAGCAACCTTTTTATCTTGGCATTATATATCTCGTGACGATTTATAGTTTGGTTAAACAAACCATAATGGTACAGATCTAGTGTGAGATTCCTTTTATCAAGAGGTTCTAATACCCTTACATACATCAGATTTGTATAATACCACTGCTAAAGTATATAACGTCTTGTATTAATATGCCATTCATTTCATCTTTGAACAATTCAGCGTCTTTTTTTTTTTGGGGGGGGTAACGTTATTACGTAAATATTGTCATTTTTGGTTCCGCTGTGTCGTAGAGCTGTATATTCTGTTTGATATATTTATATAGGCAGTTTGTTTCAACACTAATAAATGTAGGATCTGTAGCGGTTATTAACAACTTCGTTTTGTCAGAATATTGGTTCTTTATCTTGTTTTAGTAAAAATCACAGTCAAGCAATTTATTCAATTGTGACGGTATAATATTATTTTCTTGGTTTTTAACTTATCTAATGAAACATCCTTGACATTTTAAATATTTCCTTTCTTCATTATGTAATTTTACATCGGTCTCCTTTTCATACATTTTCCATGTGTTCTCCAACGAAGGGATTATTCATTAAGTTAAAACACTTTTCAAAGTCGTTAGTTGCTTTTTGTCTGAAAGAGGAATTCAGTTCGATGTATGATTTCATCCAAAGCTCTTGATCGGATATAATTGCTCTCTGTATAACTTTAACTTTTATTCCAAACTCAGTGTACAACTTAAGATTACTATGGTGAGTAACATATCTTACTTTGTATTTTAACATGCTTAAAAATTAGGTCTTGTAACCTCTTTTTATCTACTATTAATTTATTTTGTAGTGGAGATAAATTACCTTCATTAAAAATTAATTTGTAAATAATCTGCAAATATGTCGGTACTTCTAAATGTGTTTCTTGAACTTATCTAAATGCAGTTTTATCACTTCAAGGCAGTAACTTTCCTTTTCTATTTCAAGTTTTTAACAGGTATTGATTGACCTTGATCATCACGTATTGTATTCTACTTCATTTAGAACCTCAGACTTGTTCTCTAGAACTTTTTTTATTTACCTCTATGCTTACAATTCTCTCAGTTGTTTAGTAACTTTTTTTATTTACCTCTATGTTTACAATTCTCTCAGTTGTTTGGTCCTCGTTATAATACTCATGAATTGTTTGAGGCCATCTGTTAGGTGTCGTACTTATCCCTCCTCTATTTCTGGATTCAATCATTAAAACATTTCAAAATTACTTACCAAGTCTAATTCTACCATTATTATTTTTAACTATCATCATGAGCTAGTCCAGGTGCACCAAAATAATATGCTGGGTCTAGTTAGTAATTGTACTTACAATTATTCATCTCCTTTCACAGATATGACATATATTGATGGAATTATATTACTCTTTACTTTTATTATTGAATTTCAATTCATCGGCGTTGTTTGATCTTAGTTGTTCATAAACAGGTTTAACAATTGATTATGTATATTCATAAGTATAGTATTATCTTTTACTTACTAGTTTATACTCCTTATATGCTGATTAAACCTACTCCTGCTATATTTTTGGTAGTTTTATTTTCCATGACGTATTGGACGTCAAGACGGCTTAACTAAGTCAGTAATGTTAGCTAGTGGCTCAGTAGTGTTTTTCAAATTACAATAAATACGAAAGAGCCTTTAGATAATTTTGGAAGTTTTTAAAATTAACGTAAATATTTTATTTTGGTAGATTGTCTATTGTGTTAGATGTTTTGGTACATAATGTTTTTGTTCTTGTAATTTTAATTAAGATTTTTTAAAAATCAAGCAATTCTTATAAAATGTTTTAATTCTTGTGTTTCTTTTCTCTGGAGGTGTTACCAATCTCGATAAATCCTTAATTACACAATAATGACAATCATAATTGTTTTCTTTCAAGTATGATTAAAAGATCTATACGCTTCTCTCTTTCTTTTACCATGATGCAATCTGGTCTTATGTTTTCCTCAGGATCATTTTCATTGACTGATAGATTCAAGTCATTTTCAAATGTTTTCATATCTTGAATATTTATTGGATATTTATTACCCGATGTTAATATTTATTAAGTTATATTTGTTATGGCCTGTACGTATTATTCTATTGCATAAAAAGTTTTTTTTATTGCATATAAAAGCATCCATTATCACTATTAAGTAAAATGATGCACATTTTCTTAAGTTTATCCAATCTGGTAAATCTAAGTATGATTTGTGCGCTATTGGCATAAATTTACCAACCTTTAAATTTTACATAAATTATCTTATTAACATAATAATACGTATCTACACTTACTCACATTATGTATCTAGTATATATTTATGTAATGGCCAACAAAGATCAATAAGCTGGAAGCAGCTGCTTCCGATTTTTGATCCGTTTTTGTGATATATGTCACACTGTGTTCGCTGACTATCTTTGTAATTTCGTTCATCATGCACTCGCTGTTCTGTCGGAATTCGTTTCAGCTGCTTCTCTTGGAACGAGAACTGTCTTTTTTGCTTCTTCTCAGTCGTTTGCCCCACCGCTACGATTGTCTTATTGTTGAACATACCGCCATCACGTGATACCGGTCTGTTTACCCATTTATGCTATTACTGACCATCAGTAAGCACATCAAACAACCACTAATCAATGCACCATACTACATTGTGATCGAGAGACCTACATTCTTATTCACTTAAAAGTCGACAGTAGCGAGAATTTTTTTTTTCAAACCCTGACAACGTAGAACAGGAGGAAAAATTAAAGTTATCTCCCTTTTCTTCACATCAGTTTGAAAACTCGACCGTCATTTTCAACAATTTAATTCAAATTTCTCTTCAATCGCATTCTTCGAGTCAGAGCAGGAACTGCGCATCGCACTATTCAATGCCTTATCATTTTGGCCACGGGAACAGCGCATATAAATGGTCAACGTTATAAATGCTCAGGATATCAACATATTTTTTCTTACGGAAACACAACTAAAAACATCAGGCCAAAATACGCGGATCTAAAATACCTTGGGTATTTCATCAATTTATTGCACCGTCACTCCCGTGGAGGTGGAATTGCTATCATCGCAAAGAACTATATACTCGAAGTCATAACTACACTGCAAACTTTAAAGTCGACCATACAGCGTTTGAACTACTCCAAACCACCTTCACAATTTAAAAAGAGTCAGCCCGTTTCTTTTTCCTCAACCACCCTCCTCCTAATAAACCCCCCAACTGACAGAATCAATATTTTTGAAGAAGTTTCCGAATATGCAAATTCGATAGGTGGCATTTTGATTATTCTTAGAGATTTCAGCTTTCGCTTTGGCAGTCTTGAAATCCCATACACATCAAAACGCTTAGATTTCATTCCCGTATTAAACCTCAGCAAATCAGTAGGCCAACCCACCCATAAACATGATCACAATTTGGATTGGATTCTTCATAGATCTGATAATAATATTACATAGTCTTCATCGGTGTCCCGCGAACTTACATCAGATCACCTCTGCGTAATATGCCATCTCGACGTATCAGTCCTCCATCTTTGTTCGTTACATAGAGAGAAAACAATATGATAGAGATGAGCCAACTAATGCACGATCTCCAAGCAAACTCAACAACTTTGTTGCGTCCGACAGATGAGCAACTTGATCAGTAATTGCCTTCATTGCTTGATGAACATACTTCAGCAGCCAAGTGAATAGTATCCATTCGGAAGTGTTCTTCAAGGTATTTTTGTATTATGGACCAGTTTCACGCTGCTAAAAGAGAACGCCGTAAGGCTGTGCGGCTTTGGATTGAACCAGGTCTTACTGTTCATAAATCTAAGGAGCCACCAAGAGTAATATCAACATAGTTCATTCAGCGAAATCATCCTAATTCAGTACAATGATCCCTGAAAGTTTCAGCTGCAAATTTAAAAGAGCTCTTTGATATTACTAACAAGCTAATATTACGGAACAAATGTACACCACTTCCAACGAACATCTTTACAGTCTACCTTCCGGATTTGTTTGCTAGACATAGTGCAAACAATCTGAGATCAACTTAACACAATTTCAATCGACTCATCGTCACCACACAGATGTGATAAGGAATTTCAAAGTAACCTTTAGCAGCGCTTGAGCCTGTTTCTGTGGATTTCTTATGTACAGTCATGATGAAGTGCGCCAGAAAGTCATTTAAAATTGATTCTCTTTCCGACATCACTGCAACTTGAACGCTTAGATTCAATATTGACTTCACTTACCGATGTGCACACCACGTCAGCATAATTAAGCTCATCTTCTGACACTCGTACTCTCAATACTCCAACTATAAACGCAAAAACTTTCTTTTGCGTACCTGGCACTGCTACCTGGAACGAATTGCCTCTTGAACGTATACACAGTGATACTGTGATCTCATTCAAGAGTGCTCTGAAAATCCATAGTCTGCCTGTATAATTTCACAGTGTTGTTTTCATAATCTCTCTCTCTCTCTCTCTCTCTCTCTCTCTCTCTCTCTCTCATATCCCTACCGTGACAGTCCCCTGTAGTTTTATTGTAGGTATATCCACTAATACAGGCACAGTTGTACCCGTTCACTTGGTCTTCACAAGTTGAATTTCCCAGACATGGATTGCTTTCGCATTCGTTTATGTCTGCAATGAAGAGACAATTACGGATAAGCACCACATTAAACCATTATTGGCACATTTGCAATATTATCTGCATCTATGCTTTCCACTATAGCTGCTATGTTGTAATAATAATCTTAATAATAATAATAATAATGATAATAATAATAATAATAATAATAATGATAATGACAATGATACTTTAGTTAATAGGCGTAACGAATTTAAAGCACACGAGCTCCCTCACTACCTACAGAGGAGAATTTGACAAAGATTCACGAAAGAAATCTGTACATTATATAACAATCTATGGAATATAAAGTACTTGCTCTTATAAACTGTCCATTGTTTATTATTTTACACACACATAATCACACAAATGAGCACGCACGCACACACACAACAATAACAACAACAAGGCATAACAATCAAATGAAAGGGAATATATTCACTGAAAGATCGTTGTTAATAAAATAAAATAAAAACTTATGAGAAAAGGAATGAAGTAAATTCCCCACACATACATTTTATGCACTCATATCTACAAACATTAATACAATAATTCACTTTGACTCATCTTCGCTAGCCAAGGTTCCGATATGTTAACTCTATCTACACCTTGGCGGATCGAGCAGATATTTTTGTATTTCGGGCCTGTGAATTTCATTGGATGCGGCAGCAATCCACCGCATCCAATCAAAATTAACTTGTTTAGATTTGAACACTGTTCCGACATGATCGAGACAAAGGGAGCACGTTAACTTGAATGGACTCGTAAATAAGCAATTTTCCGCTGCCGGTCCGTGCTTGTACAAATACAGTTCTCTCAGATATACACGCAATTGCTTCTCTCTGGTAGATAGTCATACTTTCGATGTTAAACTCACAAGTATCCCTTTAAAGTCAATTGCCTCTAGAATTTTCGGCCGATGTACAATGCACCGCTGTTACACGCTATTGGTTTTTTGGCATTACATAGTAAGGCAGACAACTCATGAAATCCAATAGATGTCGTAGAACAAATCACGTAAAATATCTGCTCGATCCCGCCAAGGTGTAGATAGGGTTAACATATCGGAACTAGCTAGCGAAGATCACTTTGATTCCAATTACTTTCATTCTTTCACAGCTGCCGAAAATAATCTGGTTTCAAGTATTTGAGAGATCGAGATCAAGAGAGAGATCAAGAGAGGGAGAGAGATCAAGAGAGAGAGATCAAGAGAGAGAGAGATCAAGAGAGAGAGAGATCAAGAGAGAGAGAGATCAAGAGAGAGAGAGAGAGAGAGAGAGAGAGAGAGAGAGAGAGACAGAGAGATCATACCTTGACATTTATTAGCGGTGCGATTGTAGAAATAGCCGGTGGAGCACGTGCAGTTATATTCATTTATCAGGTTCTCACATGTAGCACCAGGGCAAGGATTACTGGCACATTCATTTATGTCTGTGATAATTAGTAAAGAATGAAGAATGTGGCACTAATATTTTTGCCTCTACGCTTTATTTTCGTTTCTCATTCAAGTTATTGCATATATATATATATATATATATATATATATATATATATATATATATATATATATATTTATATATATACCTGGAAAGACAATTGTTTTCCTTTCAATGTTAATGTGATCGGGGGATGCATTCGACGGAGAAATATGAGCAGCAAATATCCAGCAGAGCATGGCAAAATTATATTATGTTAGGATATCAGGGACAAAAAGCTGTATATAACTATAAAAGTTATTAGTACATAGAACTCGGATTTCTGCTTCGAATGCACAATATTTTAATAATTCTTTCCAATAATTACGAATATCTTATTCTTTTTTATATTGATGACCATATGGTAGGTGGATATTGCATTAGTTATTGTAGTTTCATACATTTTCATTGGTTCATATAACAACTTATTGCATATTCTCTTCTCTATGCTATCTGCTTTACTGAATCCTCAGCTCTGTTGATACGGAAATAACCTCAAAGAATTTATTGAAAAATAGCTATTTATAGTATGACTGCATTATTATATCGTCATTTAGATGACAATACGAATTAAAACTTAACAAAAAGATAACCTACCTGTCTCACAAAGTTGGCCAGTATACCCAGGGATACACGTACAGTTATAGGTGTCATACTTGGAAGATGAACTGCACGTGCTACCGTTCTGACAAGCTGAATTGTTGCAGGCATTTATTCCTAGAGAAAGTGCCAAAAATCATACATATTCAGTCTCATATGTTACATTTTCTTCAATACACACCTCAATTGCCGCTTCAACAGGTAATATCGTATGATTCATTGAAAGATTAAAAAGGGTAGATCACCACGGTCACTGAGAGGTACTGACTTTTGACTGGAACACGTACACATTTAAGCAGTGGCGTACTAAGGGTAAATGGCACCGGGAGTGCGGGGTGGGGACGATGATCCCTTCCAATGATTTTCCTTCAATTTAATTTTTACCAATTGTTTTGGCGTCCCTAAGGCCTCTAGCATCTGCCCCGTCCCCCCCCCCCCCAGTTAGAACGCTACAGCTTTTGAGAACGCTATCCTGCATTCTAGTAATCCAATATATGGCAACAATTCATCTTTTTTAACAGTCGATTTTCACGATATAAATGCTATTGTAAACTTCACAAATCCAACCTTATGCGCAGACACTTTTGCTTCTCCTTGCATACCGAGTAAAAAGTCCGCATATTCAAGAAATGTATTGGCATCCTTAACACTCAAGCCTGAAATACTCTCCAGAATTGCACAGACAACAGCCGCGCAGACAAAACTGAAGCACATTTGGAAGGACAAGAACATCGCACTCACACTCAGCTCAAAAGTCAGACTGATGCACTCACTGGTGATCTCCATGTTTCTATATGCCTGCGAATCATGGACCATAACAGTGGACTTGGATAAAAGGATACAGGCTACAGAGATGAGATGTTTCCGAAAGATCCTCGGCATCACATACAAAGACCATATAACTAATGAAGAAGTACGGCAAAGGACAAAACAAGCCACTGGGCCTCTTGATGACCTCTTGATAACAGTGAAAAAGCGTAAACTGCAGTGGTATGGGCATGTCTCACGATCATCAGGACTTGCCAAGACAATCCTGCAAGGCACTGTACAAGGAAGAAGAAAGAGAGGCAGGCAAAGAAAGAGGTGCGAAGATAACATTCGAGAGTGGACAGGTTTGACACAGAGCGACTCACTGAGAAAGACAGAAAATCGAGAGTAATTGAGGAAGCAGGTTGTTAGGTCTTGTGCGGTGCCCCAACGGTCTTCCAGACTACGGGACTGATGATGATGATGAACACTCATTATCAAAACCTATAAAAGCGTCATCGTTAACAATTCCTAACAACCTGTATTTTGCAATGTATGTATTCCATGGCACAATAACTTCAATCAAAAACTTAACGTTAAACTTCAAAAGATGGGGCCAGTCTTACAGAAGAGACATATACTCACTAACACAAATCTCAAATGACGTTGCATGACACAACACTGAACAATGCACGGGAAAAATGACTTAAACACTAAACTTCAACAAAATTACTGAAATGAAAAATGTAAGTCACAATGGTTTATTTTTCTAGAAGGAGTATTGCACATACCAATAGGCATCCATACACAAAGTTGTACAACCACTTACACGAGAAATTGATATAAATGTAAAAATCAACTGAAGTGTGACAGAAGAAAGGACGGAGGTGACGGACAAGAATCGTGAATTGGGACTAATGGTTGATATGCTGTGTTAATTTTTGCAATTGTTCACAATTAACCGTTTATTCACGTTTATGGCATCCTAATTCGTCTATCTTTCCTTACATTGCTGTTAATTGCAAGGGAAAAAAATAACTTAAGGTTAGAATACAATTCTAAAAAGATTTGTTAATGTTATACCTGGGAAATTTATTCACTTCGTTGAATACACAAGATTCGTTCATTTTTTAATACAGCACAGTGTGTGTGTGTGTGTGTGTGTGTGTGTGCGTGCGAGTGTGTGTGTGTGTGTGTGTGTGTGTGTGTGCATTAGTGCTTTTGTGTAATAAGGATCAGTAAATCATCATCACATGTATGAGTATTCGTATATAAAGCATCATCACATGCATGAGTATTCTTATATAAGGCATCAACTCTATGAGTATTCGTATAAAAGGCATCATCACATGTATGAGTATTCGCATACAAGGCATCATCGCATACATGAGTATTCATATTTAAGGCATCATCACATGTATGAGTATTCGTATACAAGGCATCATCACATGAATGAGTACTCGGATATAAGGCATCATCACATGTATGAATATTCGCATACAAGGCATCATCACATGCATGAGTATTCATATATAAGGCATCGTCACATGTATGAGTATTCGTATATAAGGCATCATCACATGTGTGAGTATTCGTATATAAGGCATCATCACATGTATGAGTGTTCATATATAAGGCATAAACACTTTATGAGTATTCATATATAAAGCATCATCACATTATGAGTGTTTCGTATATGAGGCATTAACACATTATGAGTATTCATATCACAATTGGTTTTATATATTATCTCATGTTTAATATGGAAAATTAGGTTACTAGACAAATAGATGTTTTAGATAGCAAATGACCCATATATATATATATATATATATATATATATATATATATATATATATATATATATATATATATATATACATATACATATGCGTCTGTGTGTGTGTGGCTGTGTATACTTAAGCCATCGTCATAGAGCACTTTACTTTCTAGGTCAATATGCAAAACAGAGCACTTTACTTTCTAGGTCAATATGTAAAACACATATGCTGTACCTATACTAAATAGGTGTAATAGATACGGATTGCCATATAAAAATCTCTAGTTTTCTACATTTCGTCTTGTTCACTTTTTCATGGTGATCACGGCCTTGTCACACATTAAGAAAACGAATATAAAATTACCGTACAGAATATTAAACAAGTTCTTTGTAAAATTAACTGGACGATTATTGATATCGATTTTGTCGTTTGAAAAACATTGAGAGATGAAAATGATGTTTACCTGGAAGAGGATCACTAGATGTACCATACAGTATCAGCTGCCATGACGTCAAGCTTCCTGAGGAAAAACATATCAGTATAAAAAAATAACATAAACAAAAGGTGCTTTGTTGTCTTTTATCAGAGGTTTTAAAAGACATGATATTTATGAGCAGTTCAAGAGTACAAGTTATCGTAAACTTGTAAGTCATTTTATATCATTATTGCAAACAAGAGGGTTAAAAAAGTACCAAGATTTCTGCATCATCAGCATAAGATAAAAACGACAAAGCTATGTACGGTGAATTTGTATCCTTTGAGATGAATTTATATATTGCTTGCTCGATCTACTGACGGAATTAGTGTGAAATAAACTGCCCTTCCCAAGGAAACCGCATACCAGTAATCACTGGGTGCAAACTTAAGACCTTCCAATTTCAAGTTCAAGTTTGACACGCCTGCTTTGAATCTCTATGGTCCCTGTTTCAGTTCTTGCACCGGTTCTTGCAAGGGTAAGTGGTCGTCCATCCACAGTCGCTGTATTTTCCATGTTGTCTCGCGATATTTTATTGTTCCACTTCAAACCCCACGACATGCCAACATAAAAGCGTCAAAAGTACGAACTTTAAGCTGTGTGAACATTTTGTGTTTATTCAGCTTGAAATAAACGCAGTTTCAAAATGGTCTCGATATACATCATCGCCTGCTAGATTAAAAATACAACTAGTAGTAAAACCATCTCTAACCTGTTTGATTCTTGGGGATAGTCATATAAAATGTCCAGTTTCCTGCTGCGGCCTCGCCCCAGAACTGTACGGACATAAAGGTCCATTCCTGTTCTCTGCTGACCCCACGGTCGTATCTTCTTTGGGTCATCAGCTTACTGAGAGTACCCATCGGAGAAACTAGCTTCAGTTCGACATACGCACGCTCACTGCTCTGAAATATTGCATGTACCCTGACATGCTCCAAATACCGGATATTGCACGCGCTGACCAGAAGAGATTCTGAGGTCGTTGTCAATGAAGAATTAAGCACCCTGTTTTTATAATAAAGAAGAAATAAACCATCCATGCACGTGATTATTCGAAATCTGTTCATGCCTATTCTAAAAGTATGCATTTTAGGTTCAAGGTTATATAGGTTAGTACGCCGAGAAAGCAAACAACAAGTTTTTGCCATACTACGTATTTATTTAAAAATAAAAAAAGTGAGTTTATTCTCTCTCCACAAAATTTTATTTCACCTATTTAAAAACTATAATTTATCGGGGAAAAATTGATTGGCTTACCAGTATGTGGTACTCTTGGTGTCATTGCAGATTTCTTGCTGTGGCACAGGCGTCCATGTTTCGGCGTACCTGACCATTGCCTCAGCATCCATCAGACCATAACCAAACATTTGGCCCACTGTCACCGTGTACATAAATAAAATAAATTTTAAAATGTCCATTGCAGGTAAGCAAATCTACTCTTTAATTCTGTTTTAGACTGGTCAGCTTATTGAACAACAAAAGCATTAAGACACGTTGAAGACATTTCCTTGCTTTTTGTCTTGACGGCCTGATTAAGTTCCTGCGAAATTGGTAATTTAATCCTTTTGGCAATTTAATAAGTTTTGTGAATGTGTGAAAAATAATGAAATTTATTCTAAAATATAACATTAAAGCTGACATAGCGGTGACGTATATGCTTTCCGTACAACCATCGATACATAATAGTGAAGTATATGCTTTCCGTACAACAATCGATACATAACAGTCAAGTATATGCTTTCCGTGCAACCATCGATACATAACAGTCAAGTATATACTTTCCGTACAACCATCGATACGTAACAATCAAGTATACGCTTTCCGTACAACCATCGATACATAACAGTCAAGTATATGCTTTTCGTACAACCATCGATACATAACAGTCAAGTATATACTTTCCGTACAACCATCGATACGTAACAGTAAAGCATATGCTTTCCGTACAACGATCGATACGTAACAGTCAAGTATATGCTTTCCGTACAACCATCGATACGTAACAGTCAAGCATATGCTTTCCGTACAACCATCGATACATAACAGTAAAGCATATGCTTTCCGTACAATCTTCGATACATAATAGTCAAGTATATGCTTTCCGTAGAACCATCGATACATAACAGTCAAGTATATGCTTTCCGTACAACCATCGATACATAATAGTCAAGTATATGCTTTCCGTACAACCATCGATACATAACAGTCAAGCATATGCTTTCCGTACAACCATCGATACATAATAGTCAAGTATATGCTTTCCGTATAACCATCGATACATAACAGTCAAGTATATACTTTCCGTACAACCATCGATACATAACAGTCAAGCATATGCTTTCCGTACAACGATCGATACGTAACAGTCAAGTATATGCTTTCCGTACAACCATCGATACATAACAGTCAAGTATATGCTCCGTACAACCATCGATACATAACAGTCAAGTATATGCTTTCCGTACAACAATCGATACGTAACAGTCAAATATATACTTTCCGTACAACAATCGATACATAACAGTCAAGTATATGCTTTCCGTACAACAATCGATACATAACAGTCAAGTATATGCTTTCCGTACAACTATCGATACATAACAGTCAAGTATATGCTTTCCGTACAACAATCGATACATAACAATCAAGTATATGCTTTCCGTACAACCATCGATACATAACAGTCAAGTATATGCTTTCCGTACAACCATCGATACATAACAGTCAAGTATATGCTTTCCGTACAACCATCGATACATAACAGTCAAGTATATGCTTTCCGTACAACCATCGATACATAATAGTCAAGTATATGCTTTCCGTACAACAATCGATACATAACAGTCAAGTATATACTTTCCGTACAACCATCGATACGTAACATATATTACCCTATCTCGTGTTTTACTTTTTAGTGTTATTGGTTTTGCAGTGAGATTTGACTTAAGGCGCCGCTTTATTTCCTACATTAGCATAAAGCAATTAATTTAATACATGAAAAAAGATTCAAGGATAAATATAAGAATTTATTAAAGAATGGAGTTAAATGTCAAACGTGTATTCCTTGGGGAAAAAAATCTAATTATATGAACTGAATGTATTTAGCTGCATTATTTTGTTATTCTATATACATGCAACTGATGAAATCTAGTACAGTGAATTTATTAGAATTGAAATGCTGCCTTAAAATTGTATAAGATGGAATCTACAGTAGAAAGTGTTTATTACTGATGTCCAGCAATAGTCTGCAAGTATTGATGGGCTCCATTTGCCCAGATAGCGTTTCTCCATTACTGCAATGTCATGGTGAAAACGCTCGCCGTGTTCGTCGCTCACTACTCCGCAGTTCGGTGGAAACACATCTAGATGAGAGCGGAAAAATGTATCTTTACTGATACGTTGCAAGCACGGCTTTTGTATGAATTGAGGGTTTTTTCCACCAATTTCCTATAGTTGTCTGCCTTGTTACCGAGAAAATATGTTGCCACTAACTGGAAGGCTTTCCATTGTTATGTATATTTGATTTAATTTAATTCTTTGTTTGTTAGTTTTAATTTTTTTATTCCATTGCATGTTATATTAATGTAATTTTGTTTACTGGAATTTGACATTTTCCAGAAATTAGTTTGACCTGACTGTTTTTTCGTAAACACCTCATAATATAACTTTATATCTTTATGCTGACCTAGTTCCTCACCTTGATACAGAATTAGTAACAGTTGGAGTAAACAACTTTTTTTTTTTATTCATTCCTAGTGTGGGACTGTACGCAACTTTTTACATGTAATAGCCTATAGTTCGAAATTCTGGTTTTTCCGGAATTGCGCAGTAGTCAGGTTTAATACCGGTGTTTTGAGAAATAATCAGAGTTGTACTTTTAAAACTTAGATATCAAGGTGTTTTTTCTGTTATGGCCAGTTGGAGTCACATTTTAATTTTTCGTCAAATTATTTGGATTCTAAAAGATCAATTCTTTTCCTTGGAAAATATTTAAGTGGTCATACAGAAATCTTGGAGAAGACATTTATTGAAATTTTATTCGGAATTCAAACACCGGAATATTATTTTCCCTGGTGCAACAAAGAACTGTAGACACATCAGTACTACACTGGCTATAGTATAACTCATCGCCTTCCATTTGGGATTTTCGTCGGGACTCGAACTCAAATTCATTAGAACATTTTATTACTAGGACTTCTAATTTTTAATTCTTAGATTATTCTTGGATCATTTTTTAATTTGATTCTTAAAACCAAAAGTTCTTTTTTCCATATTTACCTTGTTTTATTGGGAAATAAATTATATGTTCAATTTTACGAAGCTTGTTGTCTTCACTCTTTCCTTGTTACTGTTTATGGGAGCATAAACACGTAACACCATGCCGTCTTTTCCTTGCTACGCAGCGCACGGTTAAATGCATCATCTCGAAGAAGTTCATAAATCTGAGGACCAACAAAGACACCTTCAGAGTTCTTCATCAGACCCTGCTTGATGTGCAAGGGTGGTAACAAAATCTTCCTTGATTCAACAAGTGATGGATGCTGAACACCTTTTCTCCCAGGCTCCAATGACTGTCGGAGTGGCCAGTCTCTCTTGACGTTGTGAGAATCTCTCGCACAACTATCCCAGTCGCAGAGAAAACAGCAGTACTTTGTGTATCCAGTCTGCAGACAGAGCAAGAGAGTAAGAACCTTCAAATCGCCACAAAGCTGCCACTGATATTGGTCATAGTTTATGCACCTAAAAAGATGTTCCGTTTTTTCATAGGTGTCCTTCTTATGGACTGCATGACCAACTGGAAATGACTGCAAAACTATTATGCAGCAAAACAGATTTAAGACTCGTCTTTGATGAATCAGTAAACACTCTCCACTCATCTGGATCATGAACGATGTTGGGGACTGCCATCACATCAGCGATGTTGTTGCAGGATATAAGATCACCATCCACCTTCCATGAAGAAGAATGGGACAAGATCCTTTTGACGGTCTCGGAACATGGAAACTCTAAGATCACCTGCCTGGAGATTCCACTGCTTTAGTTTGGAGCTCAACAGCTCTGCCTTACTCTTGGATAGTTCCAAAACCCTGACAAGGTCATTCAGTTCACCTTGTGGTATGAGGTGTGGTTCAGAGGAGGAGGATGGAAGAAAATATGGGTCATGTGACATTGATGGTTCAGGACTAGAAGTTTCATCATCTTCCTCTTCCTCTTCTGTCTCAAGAGAGAATGATTCTGATGCATCAGGAACCGGTAGTCCCTCTCTGTGGGGTACTGGGCGTATAACGGATGGAATGTTTGGATAATGCACAGTCCACCTTTTCTTCTTTGACACATCTTTTCCAACTGGAGGCACCATGCAGAAGTAACAATTGCTGATTTGATCTGTTGGCTCTCTCCAAGTTATTGGCACTGCAAAATGCATAGATTTCCTTTTTCTGTTCACCCAATGGAGAAGATTTGTTGCACAAGTGTTGCATCATATACGTGGGGCCCACCTCTTGTCCTGATCTCCAATTTTGCAGCCTAAATAAAAGTGATAGACTTTCTTAACCGTAGTGGTTATACTGCGCTTTTGTGATGTCAAAGTCACTTAACCAGAAACATAGCAGAAGTTATCTGCATTATTCATACAAGCACGTGGCATCTCTGCTCACTTTGGCTAAACACAAATGTGTCCCTTTGCAAAATTACTGACAAATAAGAGAGCACGACACTGTATGATTTCTATAGCTGATATAGGGCAATTTGTTCAGCAGAATGGCGTACGCTTGGTTATGATTTTGTCGTCCATGATTTCTAGGAATAACATGATGCAATTCATATCATGTATGACGCAATACCAGCTTCAGATTGCATCATTCATTGATTTGCTTAAAAAAGCAAGTACTGTCCAAACCCAGTCATATATTTATTCATAGATCCAGTCGATGATATATTTAAGTCATTTCCGGTTTAAATTGATATCCCTTCCCTCTATAACTCATTTGTCCTCCGCCATTCTCGAGTATATACTGACCCAGTATCACATCTTTAAAACTAAAGCCAATCAACACTTTTAAGCATCAATTTCGTTCTCAGTGACCCAGAATTAGTAAAGTTTGACTATATTTATTTTTGAAGCAGTTTGGCTGTATACCAGTGTTATCAGTGTGTAATTTATGTTAAATTGATCATTGTGATTTACACCATCATTAATTAAACCGCCTTATCATTTTCATAGTCTTTCTAGTCTTGCTTGTGGATTTTTTTCGTCCAGTAAATTTTTCTAATATCTATTTGTATGTTCTCCTTCAAGGAATACTTCTATACTGCGGAAATTTGTTATATTTCCATTAGTTTGAAAATGTATTTATTTCACCTTAAAAAATCGTATTTCCTTAATTAATATGTTTTCAAAACTTACCATAGTTTCCAGCCCCGTTTAGAGTGAAGCCATAGCCCGTAGCCTCCGTCAGATTTTCATATTTGGCAGTCATTACTATCAAGTGTTGAACATCCCTCCACGAAAGGTAAGGGCTGAAATAATAGTTTTCAAAACCATTTGATTATTTTCGTCTAAGGTTTTCTTTTCTGTACTAAATAGGGTATTTTCTTCCATATATATATATATATATATATATATATATATATATATATATATATATATATATATATATATATATATATATATATATAAAGTTAATTATATTAAAAATATTCTCTCAATAGATTAAAATGGAATAAAAATAAGACTTTTCTTTGAATGTCTGCTTATCACTTTTGATATCCTTTATGTTTAAGTCCAGACGTGCATATAATCATAACTAACTGTGCATACCAAAACTCCTTTTACGTAAAAATCATATTAGTTTCCCTCATTTTGAATTTAATCGTTCAAAAACGGGGATCTCCTTAAAGCGTGTCAACTGGCAAACGATAAGTTACTAGTTACTGTATTTGGTTAATCATGTATGTTTGTGCGCGCGCATATTTGTTTGCTTTGTGTTTTCATATGTGGTTTTAGTTCAGAACATTAAAAGTAGTATGATAATGGGGCTTTGAGACCTGCTTGCCAATTCCTATGCCGAAATCTCTTCTAGATTTGCTAAGACCTTTTCCCAAAGAGGATTTTTTGTTTGCATACGCGTTGATCCGCAACTGTAATCCGGATGGGCCCCCAAACGAAGTTTCAATGAAGTGCCTTTGTATTATTTTGCTGCAGATAAATACAGACACTGAATTAGCATAGAGATCGTTGTATATACGAACAGATCGATGCACTGGCAATTGAAGTTGTTTACTCGAAGTTTATGACCTGTAAATAAATTACCTGTTTCAGTTCGATAGCGACCCGGTTGTGTATTTTCGCACGAAGTCGTTGGTGGTTTTCCATTTCAACCAGTACCATTTTGAATTATTACTTCAATAGCCACCGAGTACATCTTTAAAACTGAGATGAGACAATCTTTTATTGCTGCGAGAATATCTGAAAAGACGTGTATTTGCGAATGCAGACTTAACGCAGTTATTTTTCAAGCGCCACCCGTAACACCGATTGAAATCAATATAGTCCCGATAGCTAATCAGACTGGTGTACCGATGATGCTTGCTGTATTCACAATTTCAGCAACACCAAAGCCAACGGCGGCCTTGGCGGTGATTCCACAAATAGCGTCCACGAGAACACTAACATGTTTGTATTTTGCGAGTAAAACTTTTTTTTTATAGCGATTTCATCTGGTAATTGGTCCATCACAGTTCCTCAAGTAACATTGCCATCTTGAAGTACAAATACTCAACAGCCTGGCCTTGTTCGGGTCAACATGTACATGCACTTCTAACCAATTATTTTTCTTCACTGATACAAAGACTATGCAGTCTAATATAATATCTTCTTGGGAAATATTTGTCACTAGTGAGTGTGCGTTGTAGGTATTCAGCACCACGTTCATTTAGAAACAGATAGATTATGCTCGTGCTTGGTGTCTTAATGATCGCTCTCATTTCCTCGAAGGACTGTTAGACGGACAAACGCGTCTGTGTTGAATAACAGTCGAGATTATTCTCTTCTCAAATGAGTTAATGTTGGTTTATTATAATCAACGCTCAATTTTATCGCTGCATATTTGTCGGTAAATTCCACGTCATCGCTGTACAAAAAAAACAACCTGGCCGTTTTCACGCCTGGCGTTATAATCTGCATCTGTGCATTGTCGTGTACCAGTCGCAATGATTCCAAGCTGCCTTCGATCACCGAGGTTGTCGAAGCCGTTGGTTTCGATAAGGACCTCGTGAACATTATATCTGAGTGTACACGTGAGTCTGGCAACGCCGTATTTACGCAGATATGCATTGACAAGTGGAAAAGAATCACGACCGATATCTGCATCCCTTGTCAACCTAGCCGAAGCATCATCATCACGCGGTTATTCAGAAGCCATCATGTATATGTAGTGATAAATCTATAATAAAAAAATACACTAAAGATGGCATAGTACTCGTAAGGGTAGATGTCGATTGTTCAAACTGAATTTGATCAGTGGCAACAAATCATATCGATATTGTATATGTGGAACTGTTTTGAATTTCTCCGTACTATTAATTGTGTAACAGGTTGATTGTTAATCAGTGATGTCATTTGAACCCACCCACAATAACAACTAGATATGATATATAAATACAATCTTGACTCGCACACCTTTAAGGTGTGAGGTTTAGGTTTATCTGAGCCATCCATGTCAGTAAAATCAAGTCGACCGATTGTTAATATGATAGTTGTCAGCGGTCCTAGATTTGCTGTAAATGAAGTTACAACGTGTGGTGGCGAGGTCACCACCGCGATCTTTGTTTCCACGTAATATTTCATCTCAACATTGGTAACATCGACGTAGTCATTGATAAAGGCAACCGACATGCTAGCGGCTTTGACTCCGTAATTCTCAAAGATTTAGACCAGGTTCTTCGCAACGGCGCCTTACGACGTTAAACCAATTTCGTTGATGTTTTCGTTGAATGTTTGCAGTTTTCAAGTTTAACCTTGGAAAATCTCAAGCTCTCCCGGGTCACAGTCAACAACAACCCGGCTGGTAAACTCAGTCAAATAGGCTTTGATAGCAAATCTGAGAGATATGAAGCTGGAGTATTTTCGAAACTTCTCGACTATCTTTGCGTAACCTTTTACGATTTCATCATTGACAGGCTTGTTTTCTCTATAGTTAATAATAAAATCACCATCTGGCAATGGAACTGCAGAGGAATCTTTAAAAACCTATCAGAACTGCAGAACAAACTGAATAATACGGCTGTAAAACCAGACGTAATCTGCCTACAGGAAACCCTCATAACACAAGAACACAAACGCCTGCCCAAACTACAAGGCTATACCCAAGGAATCTTTAAAAACAGACCCATGGGGCAGAAAGGGGGTGGACTAGTAATTTTTTTAATAGATACACTAATCTACTATGAAATAACAGAAGTACCCCCTAACCTAAACATCAATAATAGCATCGAAATAATGTCAGTAATGATAATTATAGGAACCACAAACATTCAAATAATAAATGCATACGACCCAGGAGGTACCTTCTGCCCTACCAACCTAATCTCACTAAAGGCAATCACTAATAACAACAACAACAATCTAATGATCTGTGGCGACTTCAACGCATACAGTGAATTATGGGGACGTAAATAGAAAGATTAAAGAGGGAAAATGGTTGAAAAATGGATAACTGAGAAAAACCTGGTCATCTTAAAAGACGGGTCGAACACTAGATTAAACTCTGAGGATGGCACTCTCTCAGCCATAGACCTAACCATCACTACCCCAAAATTGGCTCAAATCACAAATTGGTGGGTGGATCAAGAAGATACGTTAGGAAGTGACCATTTTCCCATCACAATCAATATTCAAACAAAAACTCAACGCATTCCAAACGAAACCCCACCTAAATGGATGTACCAGCAGGCAGACTGGGAACAATTCAAATTATTACTAGCTAGAGTAAATCCAGATAACTTAGAAAGCCCAAGTATTGACATGTATTATGATAACATAACAGACACAATTATATAAGCAGCTAACCGATGGATCCCAAAGACAGCTAATATGCAAAATAAAAACCCTGTACCATGGTAGACTAAACAGTGCACTATAGCACATAAAGACAAAAAAGGGCCTTAAATAAATATAAACGCACCAAAAATTCTATCTACTTCCAGCAATATAAAGATAAAGAAAAAGCACTAAAACAAACTATAAAAACTGCTAAAATTATTCTATGGCAAACCTTTTGCTCTAAACTGAGTCTAAAATCAAACTCAAAACAAATATGGGACAAGATAAAAGCCATAAAGGGGAAAGTTACTACCTCAGCCCCAAAAATTAAAAATGCCATAACAAATAAAGATAAGGCAGACCTCCTAGCGAAGCATTTTTGGAACATGAGTAGCAACATTAATCACACCAGAAACTTTCAAGAACACAAAAGACTAATGGAGGGAACCCAACGTCAAATGTTTCAAGACCAATGAACAAAAGAATCTCACCTAAATAGCAACATCACAGTACATGAACGGAAGATAGCCCTACGATCCAAAAATGAAACATCCCCTGGTAAGGATCAGTTAGGTTACATTATCTACAAAAAACTACCTATCAATATAACAATAGCCATAATCAAACTCTTTACTAGGATATGGGATAAAGGCCAACTACCCACCAAATGGAAACAGGCCATAGTAACACCAATCCCCAAGCTAGGTAAAGATCCCAACAACATAAATTCGTACCGACCCATCTCCCTTACAAACAATATTTGCAAAGTAATGGAGACAATAATCGCAGATAGGTTAAAACACCACCTACAAACCAATAACCTACACTCCATAAATCAATGTGGCTTTCGGAACAAACGATCCACCACTGACCAACTTCTCAGATTGGAAACAGACGTCAAACTCGCTTTTATCGTACATAGGAAAACCTATCGCAACCTCATAGCGGTTTTTTTAGACCTAGAAAAAGCGTTCGACCTAGTATGGACCAATAGACTAATGGCCAAATTAAAGCAATTTGGAATAACTGGACGCTTGTTCAACTGGATTGGCGATTTCTTCACAGGCCTGAAAATTACCACAAGAATAGGCAACACCCATTCGGAAGAATTTTCACTTGAAAATGGAACACCGCAAGGCAGTGTAATAAGTCCCTTACTATTTAACCTAATGGTAAACGACCTTGACCTCAAAGCAGCCTCCACAAAAATAAACTTGTCACAATTTGTAGATGATAGTGGCATATGGAGGAATGTAAATCCTGCCAATAACACAGCAGTTAAAGAAATCCAGCAGAGCCTAGACAACATAGGGAAATGGGCGGACAAATGGGGTTTCAAAATATTTCATGAAAAAACTGGCAATCATATTCACCCCAAAATGAAATAACAACCTAGTCTATCCAAACTTCTATATACAAAATCAATTAATCAAATACGTAACAGTAGTAAAATTCCTAGGAATGTTCTTTGACAACCACCTCACATGGAAACAGCACATTGAACAACTCACCCAGAATTGTAACAAAGATCTCAATTTACTCAGGAACATCACAGGGACTGACTGGGGATCCAACCAGGAAACCCTCCTCACGATATATAAAACCCTAATTAGATCAAAACTGGATTACGGTTGCCAAGCATATAACTCGGCTAAGCAACCTGTACTACAAAAACTTGACACTATCCAGAGAAAAGCCTTACTATTATGCACAGGAACACTCCCCTCAACATCATTAGAAGAACTACAAACACTAACAGGAGAACTACCGTTAAAATTACGTAGGCAAGAACTGCTCCTCCGATACTCCATTCGATTAGATATCCACCCAGACAACCATCCCACCAAAATAGCTATAAATAAGTGTAAAGTTGTCTTCAAACCGAAAATCATATCCACCACACCAAGTGGCAAAGTAATCCTTGAACTAAGAGAAAAGATACCTCTACTAAAAAAACAGGTAACAAACAATACAGACCAGAACAAATCAGCATGGTTGCAAAAACCACCAAGGATTAACATTGAAGCTACCAAATTAAGCAATAAAGAAGGACAAGAAAACTTACTAAAACCTGTACTGGTAAACGAAATCAACCAAAAATACCCGGACTATGTTAAAATATATACCGATGGATCAAAAACAAACAACCCACCAAGAACAGCAGCAGCAATAGTCATCCCTGAATTCAATATACAAATGGGATCCAGATTACCTGACTATTGCTCCATTTACACCACTTAATTCTGGGCTATACTTGAATCACTACAATGGATCAAAGACAAGCAAATACCTAAAGCAGTTATTATAAGCGATTCCCTAAGCGTTATCAAATCGATCCAAAATCGCAATACACACTCTAGGGAACAATTCCTCGACAGAGCATGGCAATTAATCGACGATATTACCACAGCACATAAATTAGTCGAACTCATGTGGATACCGTCGCACATTGGAATCTCTGGCAACGAAACAGCAGACAAAGTTGCAAAAACCAAACTTGGAGATCAAAACTCTATCAAGCTTAACTATAGCTCTACAGAAGCAATAAGCTTCGCACAAACATATATAGACCAAACATTGCAAGATTTTTGGAACTCCTCCACAAAAGGTAAAAAGCACCATGAAACCCCCCAGAAAACGTAGATAGGAACATACAGCCACCTAAGGGTACCTATTTAGAACAGAAAACCATAAACAGGATAATAACTGGAAAAACTTAACTAGCAAGCAGTTTTGGAAGGTTTATAGGACCCAAACCAGCAACCATTAACTGCTTTAACTGCCACAAAACCGAAGATCTACACCAAGTATTCAATATATGCCCAAAATATCAACGCGCTCAGAAAATATTTATCAAAAACCAAAAAGAGATTGGATCACTACTTACATACCCAGAGTTACTTATGGACTCTAATAAAAATAAACAATCAGCATATAAAAATATAAATCAATTCATACACTCAGCAGGACTTAGGAACAAAATATAATTACTATCCCCACAAAACCAAAAGACCCAGTAACTAGCTAAATAAATTTAGAAGCCACGACATAAAAACCTATAACATATCATTAAATTTTATAAAAGTATTAATAAATAATTCACTTACGAAGCACCTATAAAAAAAACTAAGGAAACCGCAAAATCGGATGTCCTAGATGTCCTTAACGAACCGAGTAATCAGCTAGGATTCCGGTCCTAGATGTCCTTAACGAACCGTGTAATCGGCTAGGACTCCGGTCTCTTGCTAAATAAAGTATAAATAACATTCAATCTCTAAAAACATTAATTAATAAATAACTTAAAGAAGCAATATCTAAAAACTTATAAATAACAGAACGTAGGAAGCACACCCTAAACATTTCGACAAGTAATACCATAATAACCTTGAAAATCTCTCTTCATACATGATTTCTACTAACAACCTCTATAAACAGCATAGAACATCCCCCCTCCTTTTAGAACATTTTGAAGAAGAAAAAAAATCGAAGAAAAAAAATCGCAAGAAACACCAGGAAAATGCAACAAGAAACCAGCGATGTAAAGCAAGCAGGACCGTTCCCGAGCTCTCCTTCCCACTAATGACAGCCAACCATTCAACTGTAAGGGACCTTTATGGACACACTGATTGAGGCCAAACTATCAGGGTTCCTTGAATCCATAAAAGCCTGGGGGAGGTGGCACCATTCCCTTCCCCAGGAACAACTAGCAGGCTGCGGTGTAGTCAGAAAAAAGTGGCACATGCACCATTGTGCGCAAGCCACTATAATTAAACTCAACAAGAACAAAATCTATAGTGGAAGATTACACAGGCACCACTATGAAAGCCCAGCCGTGATGTTACAGATGGTGCTGAGCCTCCTTTTGTTAAATAACCAGATATGGTAAATTTCTTCAATTGTCGGTGCATTGATCTGGTAGTATATTTAATTATCTGTATTATTCACTGCATAGTGTGTCTATTCATTAGTCACCGCATATTGTGTCGTATTATTCTTTTTTCATTAGTCACTGCTTAGTGTGTCTATTCATTAGCCACCGCATTGTGTATCGTATACTCTATCTATTCATTAAACACCGCGTAGTGTGTCATCTATTTCTCTTAGTCACATTATAGTGTGTCCAGTGGTGCAATTAAATTTTAACTTTTACTGATACGTTACTGACAGTAGTGAATGGGGTCACTTTAGCGACAATGGGAATTAGCATTAAAAACCACCCTGGGTCACTTTGGCGACAATGGAAATTTAACATTAACCACCCTGGGTCACTTTGGCGACAATGGAAATTTAACATGGGCAAAAAACCCTGGGTAAGATTAGCGACAATGGGAATTTAACATGGGGAATAGAGTTTGGGTCTGTCTAGGGACAAGGGAAATTGAACATGGGAATAGAGTTTGAGCTTGCCTAGGGACAATGGGAGTTGAACATGGGAATAGAGTTTGGGTTTGTCTAGGGACAAGGGGAATTGAACATGTTAGAAAAAAAAAACTACTTTAGGGACAAGGGGAATTGAACATGGGATTTTTTTTTTAAAAAAATTTTAAAAAAGGGTAGGCAATGGAAAGTCAGTCTCTTTTCGAGAAATGTGGGTGGCCCTGAAAAGGGCCTTTGGTTTTATGTTAATATTAATATTAACATAGACGGCATCTGTCACATCTTCTTCTTCTTAAACTCCTTCTAACTGCAGGTCCATACACAAGTACCCTCTTGAGGCATCCTTGTCTTTCTATGTAAACTCTTCTCATCCATAGACTAGTATCTGTCCTATCGACAACAGTTCACTTGGACCGGACATACATGGGTATGACCGTCCTGAACATCATTGTTGACACAAGGGTGGAAGATTGAACGTCGGTCCACATCTTGAGGCTCCGAAAACAGGTGAGTGATTGCGCTGAACTGCGCTTATTTATAGGTAGAGGAAGGATTGAAACGGATTGAGTTCATTCACCAATCCGAACACGCGTTACAAAATTCAGTCAGCCCGCATCCAATCCGAAGAGAGCAGTCTGTGACGTCACGTGGTCTATATAGATTCGCTAGCGCCTGTGTGCAGTCAATCTATGCGACAGTGATTCAACATGACGGAAACTCAGAAAACGATTCACTGGGGTGCACCAGCAGTGGAGACCGCCCAAGGGAACCCGGACTTACTTTCAGAAGAGGTACATTGGGATTTTGTGGATTTTCTTACCTCGCAAGAATTTGTTCCGGAATCTTCGTCTCATTCTTCATTACCGCAAGTGGAGAATTTTAGACAGAGACAGAAAGAAGAATTGGAGAAATTTATGCAACGACAAAAGGAAGCGGAACAAGCTTTTCTCCTACAGCAACAGCAACAGCAACAGCAACAACAAGAGGTAAGAAATAAACAACAACAAGAAGAAGTAGCAGCAAAGAAACAAGAGGGTGAAAATCAAACGGTCACGGTACTGTTGGACATTTTAGCGGAGTTAAGAAGTCTGAAACAAATGTATCAGACTTCTTTATCACGACCGAAGAGAATACGACCTTTCCGAGCTAAACACGTCAACCCTGTGACTAAGCCTACCGTACCACCCTTAGTGATTTCAACCCAATCATCATCATCAGAAGTAGGCCTTGGCCGTGGCAAAGGCTTAAGGCAGTTAAAGTTGATTGCTTAAACTCACCCCTACACCAAAAAAAGGCCCTTTTCAGGGCCACCCACTTCTCTCGAAAAGAGATAGCCTTTCAATTTGCCAATAACTCAAAAATCAACACAAAAAAACCCATTTTACCTTTATAGTACGTGTCTGTGTATGAGTGCGTGAGTGTAGCTTCTTATTTAAAATCAAAACTCAAAGACACTTACCTTATATAATTAATGTATTCTTTTCTCCATAGTTACAATCCAATGCACAATTTACAACAGAACACTTTATAAAGTTCATACACTTCTTCTGTTTCTTTTTTATTCTCTCTGTTTTTTCAATTTCTTCACCGTCACAGTCTTTTCCTCCTCTTCCTCCTCACTTTCTTCCCTTCTTCTTTTCTTCTCCTGTTTCTTTTTCTTCACCTGGCTGCTTTCTTCCTCTGAAGAATCTCTCTCTTCTTCTGAAGAATCCCTCTTTTCTTCTGACTCCTCTTGTTTCTTTTTTGGGCAATTCGGAGACCAATGTCCTTTTTCTTGACAATAATAACAGGTATCTTGACTTTTGTCTTTTCTAGTCCCTGTTTTTTTTCTTTTTTGACGGTCTGTACACTCTGAAGACCAATGCCCTTTCTTCTGACAGATATATCAAGTATCTTGACTTTTATCTCGAAAGGAAGGAGAGTAGTCCGTCGGCTGGTCTGAAGAGAATTTTCTAATGACCCCTCGCAAAGCTCTGATGAAACGTTCGATTTGGTTAGCCTCTTCCATCGTTGTGCTCGGTTTGAGAGTGAAATGAATAGTAAAAGGACAAGACACACACCCTTTTATATATGCTGGTTTGCCATGACTATAAATTAGTCTATGGTGTTTAAACTTGAGTCATTTGACGTTTTGCACTCAAGATGAAACGATCCTATTCATTCGAGAAGAAAGAAGAAGAAAGTAAGAGGCAGAAACGTGATCTATCGCCTCGTACCAGAGCTGAAGTCTTGGCACAAATTCATGCCAGTGATTTTGAAGAGGACATGAGTGAACCAGTATCTGAACCCTCTAAACAAAGTTCACCACCCTTAGTCAACCCTGAAAAGTACTATTCCATTCGAGAGACGGAAAAGCGCCCTTTGTGCCGTACTTGTGCCGAAACGTGCAACCAAGACCAGCCTTGTCAGCACACCCAGGAAGAACGGGCCTTGACGGGAACCTGGGTCAGCGTAGAATTGTTCAAAGCTCTGGACATGGGATACCAACTGTCAGAAGTGTACGAAATTTGCCACTTTCCCAAGACATAACAATGCCACAAGGGTGACCCCAGTCAGAAAGGCATTTTCGCCGACTACGTGGATGCCTTTTTGAAACTGAAGCAAGAAGCCAGCGGCTATCCGTCCTGGTGTCACACTCCCGAAGACCAAAAGACATTCAAAGAGAAATACTATGAACAAGAAGGCATCTCTTTAGACCACATCGAGAAAAACGAAGGCAGGCGATCGTTTGCCAAAGTGATGTTAAATTGCTTGTGGGGTAAAATGGCACAACGACCGTGTTTACCCAAGACAGAATATTTGACAGAACCTTCCCGCTACTTCCAGATGATTCACGACAAAACCAAATACATGAAACACGTAGACGTCGTTCGCGAGGATTTGATCTTGGTCAATTACGAAGAAGATCTGGACTTTGTACAAGACGACCCTTTTGGAAATTGCATCATTGCGGCATACGTGACAGCTCATGCTCGCTTAAAATTGTAGGAAGCTTTAGAACTGTTAGGGGAACGTGTCCTGTACTTTGACACGGACAGTTGCATTTACATCCATCACCCGAGTCAACAGCACCCTGACATCGAAGGAGACCGTTTAGGAGCCTGGACAGACGAGCATCCCGACGACAAGATTTTAAGTTTCGTCAGTGGCGGTCCCAAAAATTACGGCTACGAATACCGGGACCCACAAGGAGAAGTGCACACGACGTGCAAAGTGAAAGGATTGACTCTGAATTATCGTACCAGTCGTGTGGTCAACTTTGGGGTATTGAAAGAAGCCTTGCAATCGGGAGAGGATGAACACTTTAAAGTGACCACCTATCAACCGAACAAGATTGTACGTTTACCCACTCACCACATCGTCAGTCGACCCTTGGAAAAAGTCTATCAAATCGTGTACCAGAAGCGAGTGCGACTTTCCAATCATTTCACCTTACCGTATGGACACGTCGGTATTGGTCTGTAAATAAAAAGGAACCCTAGGCAAAATTGATAGTTCATTGTGACTACCAAGCGAACAAGATGAATACTTTCAGAGAAACACAACACAAGTTTAGAAAGGCACAATTCAAGTGTGGGGCATCTGAAGTGGAAAGCGATTGTGAGCCTTGCGACTTTTTCAACCTGTGTTAGTGACAGTACCAGAAGCACCCGTCACCCAGGACAGGACTGTCGTGGACAGGCCTCAAAGACTCTTTCGGGAGGACACTTGTGTGACCTTATCCCCTATAGAACTGGTGAGAACTTTACCCAAAACATGTTATACAGACACTTGTTTTTATTCCACGTTAATGGTTATCATGTGCCTTTTATCCTTGTACTTAAGCCTTTGGCTTTTATGTATTTTTGTCTTTCGTATTCATGTTTAAAACATTCAATAAACGTGTTCTGAAAAAAGTATATAAACTCTCGTCTTGTTTGTTTTTTGTGTCACAAGTGACATTCCTCGCACTATGGCTACCGCTGCTGTCTCTGCTCCCTCTTCCTCCACTGTCAAAGTCATCGACGAACACTTAGATCGTGTCAGTTGGGAGGCTTTGTATCTTCGCCATCCCTTTAACATGCTCATTGCTGGACCTAGCGGTTCAGGCAAAACCGAATTCGTCAAACGTTTGATCGAACATAAACATCATTTGATCGATCGGCCACCTCAGTGGATCGTGTGGTGTTACAAAGAGTGGCAATCGGCGTACAGCCTCTTGCGAGAAAGTCAAGCCATCGTGTTTGTGGAAGGCATTCCTAAAGAAGACGACGGCATCGTCTCTGACTCCCGTCAAACCCATTTGGTCATTTTTGACGACATGTTAGGAGAAGACGAAGAAGAAATTAAACTGTGGTTCACGCGCAAAGGGCATCACCGTAATGCCAGTGTCGTTTACATCACCCAAAATTTGTTTCAACAAAGTAAAGCCCATCGCACCATCAGTCTCAATGCGCATTACGTGGTCTTGTTTAAAAGCCCTCGAGATAAATCGCAAGTGCAAGTCTTAGCCAAACAGTTCGGAACGCCTTGGTTGACTCAGGCGTACTACGATGCCACTCAAACTCCACACGCCTATTTACTCGTCGATTTGAAACCTACGACCCCCGATGATTTGCGATTTCGTACCCACTTGTTTCACCACTGGTGCCAAGACGGAGGGCCTGTCCTGTACACGTCTCCGTCCTCGACTTAATTTCACTCCACAAAAAAATCTATAAAAACCTCAGACCCTTTTCGTCTGTCTCACACACATTTTGAACATGACGTCCCTTCAGTCGCATCTTCCCGTCAAATTGATTCGTGCCTTGTATGGCATCAGTCGAGAAAAAAATCCACAAATACGAGCTCGTGTCTTAGACGCTAGTCTCAAAGAAGTCTTACGATGGTTCACGGTGACGGCACGTCAATTACTCCAAGGGATCATTCAGATTCCTCATCAAACCAAACGCTGTTTTGATCGAAACAAAGTTGCTTTGACCCAACTGGCCGATCCCCGCATCGACACTCAAACCAAAAAACAAATCATTTTGAAACCTGGAGGGAGCGGTACTCTAGGAGGGGTCATCATTCGCTCTCTTTTAAGATGGGATCCTAATGCCCCCAAACTTCTCCCCAAGAAAAAAGTCAAACGAAGCTCCAAGAAGAAGAAAAAGACCCGGTCCCCAAGGAGAACTTCTCCAGTGGCGGGACCCTCCTCTTACTTGACACCACCCCGGAAAAAGAAAAGAAGCCCCCAGAAAAAGAAACAGAGAAAAAGTCCCCAGAAAAAGAAAAGCCCACAGAAGAAAACTAGTCGCAAGTGAGGCACTTCGGCCAGGACGCAACTTTACACTCGCAAACCACGATCTGCCACGGCGGTGACTGCGTCTCCGGCAGCCTCAGGTTCATCCACTTCTCCGTTGATGACACCAAGAACTGAAGAGTACTTGGAGACGTTGATCACACCAAGAACATCTCCGTTGATGACCCCAAGAACTTCCCCTGTGGCAGGTCCCTCCAATTTAGCGGCAGTGGCCGCTGCTCACAAAGTACCTTCTCCCAAAATCAAAGTCCATGAAAGATCGGGCATGTTACAAAGTTTACTGGATTTGTCCAAGCAAGAACTGGCTCGATTTAGTCCGTTACGTACCCCTGCACGACGTGTCATGCCTGTCCTGAAGTTGATACGACGTAAAGACAATCAGTGGCGACGCGTTCCAGTATAAAAAAAGGTGTGTGACCAAGTAGGGTATCAGTGTTTTGGTGCTCCTGAAGATGTCACCCTCCAGAAAACATCCCTCTTCTAAACAAACCCAAGGAAAGAAAAGGAAAGGACTGCCTCCTCGTTTAGTCAAACATGGGTACATGTTATCTGTCATGTCCAAAGCTTCTCCACCTCTACGAAAAAACTCATTCAATCAGCCTCCAAAGAGGTCATCGATACCGTGTGCGAATGTTGTTTGAACGTATTGAAAGGCACGATCTCTTTGTCCAAACACCAGAAACAATGCTTAAGCAAACATCGTCACGTTCTTCGCCAAATGGTTCAAAAGAAAATTCCCATTCGTCAAAAGAAGAAGATGTTGGTCCAACGTGGAGGCATTTTACCCCTCTTGTTAGGTCCCTTACTGAAAGGAGTCTTGGGAACCATGTTGGGAGGACTGGTGGGAGCAAGATAAAAAGGTCCTCTGAAGTCTCAAGATCTCAGAATCGACCCCTGACAACCCCATGGAAGGACGAAAACTAGCTTTAGTACCTTACAAACGATGGATGGAATACCATCGTTGGCAAGAACAACGCACCCCGCATTTACCTCCCAATCCCAATTTGAGCGAGATGTCCCAGTTACAACACGAATTGCAGTCCTTGATGGATCGCCAAGATTTGTCCGAAACAGAAAAATCGCAAAAGTACGGTCAACTCTTGCAACGACTGCAACTCTTTCACCAGAAAGCTTTAGACGAAACAGCTCTACCCACTCTGAAAGATTTTAAGACCTTGATGAAAAGTCCAGCACCATCACCAGTACCAGTACCAGTACCAGTGACCAAGACAGAAAAAGGAGAAGAAGAAGAAGAAGAAGAAGAAGAAGAAGGGTTTCAAACTCCACCAGAAAAAGTACGCAAGTTAACAACACCACCTACCTCCAGAATTGGATGGATTAAAAAGATGATGGCTACCCTTTCTTCATCACAAGAGAAAAAGAAAGTGAAGACAGAAGTGAAGACAGAAGTGAAACAAGAACCGATATCCCCTGTTCATACATCCTCCTCCTCGACACCTATTGCCGGTCGCACACGCAAAGCATTGCAATCCAAGAAAGTACCCCAAGAGAAAAAGAGTAGCATCCTCCAAGAGTGGGTGTCTTATTAACACACAAACAAACACAAAAAATGGAAAAAGTGTTAGCCAGCATTTACTACGATCCCTCCCATCCTGCAGGTTACGCAGGAGTGCAAAAATTGTATCGTGCTGCCAAAATGCGACTGAAAAGTCTCCGTTTACCTCAAGTGCAACGATGGTTACAAGAACAAGCTACCTACACTTTACACAAACCCATTCGACGCAAGTTTGCCAGAAGTCGCACCCGAGTGGAAGGCATCGATCATCAATGGCAAGCCGATTTAGCCGATGTCTCTCATTTGGCCAGCTACAATCGTGGCTACAAATATTTGTTTTGTGTCATCGACGTCTTTTCCAAATTTGCCTGGGTCGTACCCTTGACTTCCAAATCGAGCAGCGAGTTAGTGCGAGCCCTGCAACGAGTGTTGAAACAAAGCGGTCGTCACCCTCTTCGATGGCAAACGGACAAAGGCACCGAATTTCTGAACCAAGCCTTCCAAAAAGAATTAAAGAAACGTGACATTCATTTTTTTACCACCGAGAATCCAGAAACCAAAGCCAGCATCGTGGAACGTTTTCAACGCACTTTGAAAGAACGCATGTGGAAATATTTTACGCATCACCACACTCTGAAGTACATCGACATCTTACCGCACCTGGTGCAAGCGTACAACCAATCTTACCATCGAAGCATCGGATGTGCCCCGCAAGAAGTGACTCCCGACAACGAAGTGTTGGTGTTTAAGCGCCTGTTTGGTACGTCCCCGACGAGGGCTGTCCCCAAGAAAAATGAAGAGTTGACCGTAGGAGATTGGGTGCGCATTGGCAAAACCAAACGTACTTTCGACAAAGGTTACTTACGTAACTGGACGACCGAATTGTTTCGTGTCACTGGATGAGTGCATGGCCGTCATCCTGCCGTCTATAAATTGGAAGACATGAACGAAGAAGTGCTCAAAGGAGCGTTTTATTTGCCCGAGTTACAACGTGTCACCAAAAAAGAAGACGACGTGTACGACATCGAAAGCATTCTCGAACGCAGAACCCGTAAAGTGGGCAAACGACGTGTCAAAGAAGTCAAAGTACGTTGGAAAGGATATCCACCCAGTTTTGATTCTTGGATCGACGCTTCGCAAGTCATCGACTATAAAAAGAAGTGACCATCATGCCCTCTCACACAGACGCAGCTACGTCGACCACTCCTTCACCCAGTTCTTCTGTGCAAGATTTACAAAAACAACCCTTGTGGGTGTGGTGTGGAGAACGTGTGCCTAAAACGCAAATCGTCTTTTTCTGCCAAATCTTCGTGGTGTATTGTGTCATCGGGGCAGCCATTGCCAATTTGAGTTTGCAACAAGGAGACAAACAATTGTGGACCATTTTATTGAGCAGTTGCATCGGTTACCTGCTTCCTAATTCCTCCCTTAAATTCACCTCGAACGGGAACCACGGAAACCTTGTGTCCAGTGCCAGTGCCAGTCACCACTCCAACCACAACCACAACCAGAACCCCATTTTAGGCGGAGACACGCCTCTGACGTCCAGTAACCCCTCGGACAGCCACAGAACTCTGGAATTATGAGGCACCAAAACCAATTTTACTTAACCTTACCCAGTGACAGTTCCATGGAGGTGTTTCCCCACAACACGTTGTGCTGTTACACGGCCAAATTACCTCAGGCCATCCCATTAGATCACGAAGCCCATTGGGAAGTGGCCTTGGTAGAAATGATTTACCCAACACAAATCAAAAACATCACTGAAACTCAAAACACTTTTGACGTCGAAATTCTGGACCCAACGGTGCAGCAAACCATGACGAACACTCCTCAAGATAGATCATTTCTTGCGAAGGACCCAATACCCCGCAGCAGCAGTGACACTTCTCCTCCTTTTAACGTTTATCACTTTAAAATTAACTCAGGCCATTATTTTAGTGGTCAACATCTGGTGGAGGCCATCGCTGACAAATTCTATGCAACATTTGACAAAGATCTGACCGGACTAAAAAAAACGTGTCACCATTGAGTACCACAAACTGTCTCATCGTCTACTCATCAAATTTGAAAGTGAGGAAAAAAGTATACGTGTTAAATTTTGGCATGAATTATATGACATTTTGCATGGAGACCTGAATTTGGTCACGGATAAAAAAGACCAAAAAGACTGAGAAAACAGAGATTGACAACAACGGGCATTTTGCGAGGTATTTTCGTTTCCCGGTAGAACTGAACCAGGGACTGAATTTGATCTTCGTGTACTCCGATGTGGTGGAGTACAACGTGGTGGGACACACCTCCGTGCCATTACTGCGTATCATTCCTTTCAAAGTAAATTCTGCCACAGCCACTGACGTGGAAGGTGGAAACACTTACCACGTCCACCGCGAATTTGTACATCCTCACTATTTGTCTCTCAGCAAGTCGTATTTGGACACGGTCAACATTGCTATAAAAGGAGATTTGGGACAAAATATTCCATTCACCAAAGGAAAAGTCTCGGTGAAACTCCATTTTCGAAAACGCTTCTCTCACGACTCGTAAGTCATGTATCCAGTGTACCGAGGGGTTGCACGACAGCGAGGACACGGTTTAGGAGATATGTTGAAATCCGCCTTTCGTTCGGTGGCTCCGGTGTTGAAACCGATGGTGACACGCGGATTGCACGCCTTGAAAGATGCGGCACTGACACAAGTCAAAGAATTTCTCCAAAATGTCATCATCGACAAACAAAACCCTAAAGAAGCCTTCATGAGGGCAGGCAAAAATGTCTTGCTGCAAACGGGCAAAGACCTTTTGGGCCGACGAGACACACCTATAAATGCCCTGCACGCTACCGAGTCAGGCATTCAGCAAGGACAAGGCAGAAAGAGACGACGAAGAAAACACCCTTTCACCAGACTTCACACGTCTAAAGCTAGAAAGACCAAGAAAAGAAGAACCGTTCGAGACTTAGACGTTTTCGATTATTGAGACACAGCAACAAAAAAATGATGCACCGAGAGTCTTGCGCCTGTTCCAAGTCGGAACTGGATCTGTTTGCCATGCCACCTGCCATGATGACGATGCAAGAATCCCAATGGGTGGAATTTAACCCTGTCTCCTCATTGACAGATTCCGCTCCCATCGAGTTTGAAATCAAGGGACAGCCCGAAGATTACATCGATCTGAATAGCAGTTACTTGTACTTGAAAGTCAAAGTTCTAGATAAGACTAGAGGTGGTATAGACGGTGACGAGAAAGTGGCTCCCGTCAACAATTTCATGCATTCCTTGTTCAGCTCAGTGGACTTGTACTTGAATAACAAACTGGCCAGTAGCAGCATGGATACTTACCCTTACCGTGCCTACCTGGAAAATCTCTTGACGTACGGAATAGGTGCCAAGAATACTCATCTCAATGCTTGTGTGCTATGGGAACCTGACGAAGCGGACAAGTTTGACGTAATAAATAAAGACAATGACGGCTTTGAGGAAAGGCGAAACAAAATCAAAGATGGAAAGAGTTTAGAACTGATGGATCGTTTGCATTTGGACATGTGGTTGCAAGAGAAATATTTGCTGAACGGGGTAAATGTCCGCTTGAGACTGAATCGTAGCAGTACCGCTTTCCATTTGTTGGCTGATGCTGATGCTACTACTGGTGGCAATCCTAAAAACAAAATCGAGGAGGCCAAACTCTTCGTACGACGCGTGGAAGTGTTACCTAAAGTGGGAAACGACATCAGTCAGACGTTGAGCAGAACGACCGCCAAGTATCCCATACGACGCGTGGAAGTGAAAACGTTCACCATTCCTGCTGGACAGCGATCCATGATCGAAGATCATCTGTTTCAAGGACAGTTACCCAAACGTTTAATCCTTGGTATGGTCAAGAATTCAGCCTTCAACGGAGACTTCACTAAAAATCCTTTTAAGTTTAAACACTTTAAGGTGAAGAAAATCGAAGTCAGTCGCGATGGCAAGACCTTGTGTACCCGACCTTTCGAACCGGACATTGATCCCACAAAGATGAATTACTTGAGATCGTACTTGTCCTTGTACGAAGCCACCGGCCAGTTAGGAACCAACACCAGTCACGGCATTACGTACGAAGATTACGCAGGAGGCTACGCTTTGTGGGCTTTCGATTTCACTCCAGACCAAGGCAGCGACGAGGGACATTTCCACCCTATAAAATCTGGCCAGATTCGTGTGGAAGTGAAAGAGACTGTGAACGTCATCCTGTATGCAGAATTCGATAATATGATAGAAATCAACAGTTTGAGAGAAGTCATTCTAGACTATTAGAAGCTATGGAAGACTGTTATCCCTCTTTACCTAGTGGAGAAACTTTGGAGATGGAATGTGAGGAGACTGTGGAAGAAGAATCTCAAGACAAAGACGAAGAAGTTATCATGATGAAGTCGAGATGGCCAGAACAAGAAGCCCATTTAGTCTCCTGTTTTGCCAAACACTTGGTCGAAAAAATGACGGAATTGATCAAGAAAAATTGCTATGGATGTCAAAACGATCATCCCAGTCAAATTCAACACGATAAATGCCTAATGCTGAGTCAAGAAGAAAAATTGAACGAGTATCTGGACGAAGCTTGGAGTCTCATCTCGGACGAAATCGTGTTGCATCAGTGGTATAAAGACTTGCGTGAACATTCTTGTCCACCATTAACCATTCAAGAAATCCATCGTATCGAAGCTCTCCTGAATCAGAGTGAGGAGACGAAACGAAGAAATGGTTATTTGTCAGACATTTTCAAGCAAAAAGTCAGGATCGAAATGATCACTTATCATTACCTGTGAAGAAGAAAAAAAAAACAACACACAAAACATGGATACCTGGGAACTTTATTACCTTTTGAACCACAGTTCGTACACGGCTTCTTGGAATCCTGTCGTCTGTGCTAAAGATGAACTCCCTCATCGCAAACCTCAAGACCATCAAGCTTATGTCATCAACACGGACGACAGTCATCTCCCAGGAACCCACTGGGTAGCCGTCTACTTTCCTCAAGAAGGATGTGTGGAATATTTCGATTCGTACGGATTGCCCCCTTTGGAAGACGATATCATTGACTTTATGAGAAGAAATGCTCAGACTACCCGATTCAATAACGTGAAATTACAAGGCACAGATTCCTTGGTGTGTGGACAGTACTGTGTGTATTTTCTGCATCATCGCAGCCTGGGCTATTCCTTAGAACATTTAGTGACTCATTTTGATCCTCGTTCTTCTTCTAGAAACGATGTGAAAGTAGATCGATGGTTTTGTGACCATTATGCTTATCTTTTGTCTCAAGCTAGGAAACGTAGTGTCCATCAATGGCCTAATGACTTCCAACAGTGAAAATCACAATTTCATTCACAACGTTTTCAGCTCTGTTTAAAGTAGATTGTGAATTGGAAAAAAATGTTTGTCATTTGAAAAAATGTTTGATGTTATATTGTTGGATTATTGTTAAAAATGTTAGAGTTGTTGGTTAGTGTTAAGTGATTTTGAATAAAAAATGTTGTGTTTTAAAAAAAAATGCCTTTGTGGTTTGTTTGGCTGTAAGAATGTTGATTTATGCTCTTTGACTTCTTACTATCTCTCTCATGACACTCATTGAGCGTTGCGGCTCGAAAACCGTGGAGGGATGTTTTCCTTCACGTCCGCGCTTTGACTTTAAGAACCGGGGTAGTTTACAGTCTAACCATCCATTGTCGACTCATCCTCCTACGAAAATGTACTCCAAACTAGCTAAGCTAAACGAAGCCTACGTGAATTTGCATAGGGTCAGACACAGTCTGATACCAAAAGCTGAAGAGATAGAGAATGTGAGAATGTTAAAAGTCACTGAAGACCTGATAGAAGAGCTCTTCAGAGAAGAAGTGAACAGGGAGAAAGAAGAATGGACAGAGAAGTACAGACTTCAGAGACAGCAGCAACAGCAACAACAACAACAGCAGCAGCAGCAGCAGCAGCAGGAACCTGAACCTGACAGAGGCTTTGTTGATTGTCGTATCGACACCAAAGAGTTCTTCTTCTCTTTCCGAAGAAGCAGACCTATCGTCAGAAAGTCTATCCTCAAAGGACGTCGCATTCTTAGAAACTAAAAGATTGCCATAGCAAACAACAAAAAAAAAACAACAGCCCTTTTCAGGGCTACCCCAATACTCTAGAAAAGAAATAACAATCGATTTGCCAATGTGTGTAGGTAGAGTAGTGTGAATATAAACACTGACTCTTTTTTTTATAGTGAGAGGGTATGTGTTTGTGTATAGGATTGTGTGTTTGTAAGTGCTCACGTACGTTGGTGTGGATAGTAGATTAAGATCATGTTTTTGGCTGTTTGAGGTGTGGGTAGATTAGATTTGGGGGTTTGATTGGATTGCTTTGCGTATGTGGATAGTATATTGAAGTGACTAATGAAATTTTTTTAGAATAGTAATGGGTAGTATAAAAAAAGTGAGTGAGTGTTTCTTTTAGGTCCACGCGTTGTTTTGGTCATGATCTAGGTAAGATCAATTTTATGTTTTGGGGGATGTTTTCCTTCACGTCCGCGCTTTCAGTATAAATTGAAACTCGCTGGGCAGTCTAGCTACCCTTGTTGATTGATGAAGAGAATGAATACCAGAATTGTGAAACTGCTAGAACTCCAGATGCACCTGGAATATGCCAGGCGCCTGTTGAATGAACTGGCCGCGGAGGCCATTGTCGAAGAGGGAATGATGAGAGAGGAGGAGGAAAGAAGAAAAAAAGAAGAGGAGGAAAAGGAGAGAAGAAATTTCAGAATCCCAGAGACAGAAAATTGGGATTCTGAAGCCACATATCCCGCCTCTGCTCTCCCCCAAAAAAGAGTGAAAAGAGACTGGGGAAGAAGATGTGTGTGTGGCGCCAGGCCAGGAAGGTGCCAGCATTAGATAGGTGCATCTGGAGTTAAAAACCAACAGCCCTTTTCAGGGCTACCCAATACTCTAGAAAAGAAATAACAATCGATTTGCCAATGTGTGTAGGTAGAGTAGTGTGAACATAAACACTGACTCTTTTTTCATAGTGTGAGTGTATGTGTTTGTGTTTGTGTTTGTGTTTTTGTGTTTGTAAGCGCTCACGTAAGTTTGTGTGAATAGTAGATTATGGGTTTGTTTATTGTTTCTTAGCGTATGTGGAAAGTATAGTTTGGGTTTTGTAACCGTTCACGTACGATTGTGTGGATAGTAGATTGTGGATTTGTTTATTGTTTCTTAGCGTATGTGGAAAGTATAGTTTGGGTTTTGTAACCGTTCACGTACGATTGTGTGGATAGTAGATTATGGATTTGTTTATTGTTTCTTAGCGTATGTGGAGAGTATAGTTTGGGTTTTGTAACCGCTCACGTACGATTGTGTGGATAGTAGATTATGGGTTTGTTAAATGTTGCTTCACTTATGTGGATAGTATATTATATGAAATGAGAAAGTAGGAGGATGTTTTCCATCACGTCCGCGCTTTTCGTATAAGAACCCACAAGGTTTGATGTTCAAACCATTCTACAAAGAATAAAAAAAAGAAGATGGAAGTGTCCCAACTGTTCAATGATTTAAGGCATGTTTATTTTTGGATGGTGGGTGGTGAATATGGAGTTGAAAGGATTGAAAGAGGTTGGAGGTTAAGAACCAGTGTGCACTATGTGAACGAACTAAAATTAGCCAGGGAGATGATAGAAGGATTAATTGAAGAAGAAGTGAAGAGACTAAGAGGGCTAATAAATCCCCCTTATGTCAGAGTGGGAACATTAAAAGAGGCCCTGGAGAAGGTAGAAGAAGTAAGAAGGTTTTTGGAAGAGATAGAAAAAAGGTCAGAGTGGCCCTTTGTCAAAAGGAGTGTTGAAAGATTGATAAAAGGGGAAGAAAAGATGAGAAAGATGATAGATGAAGAAGTGGAGAAAATAAAGGACAGGTGGGCGAAAGATAGAAAAGAAGAAGAAAATAGAAAGAAAAAGGAAGAACTAGAGAAACTGAACGCTAACTGGATAAAAATCCAACAGAAGTTCCGAGCCATGGGTCACACGGACTGGATACCAGAAACAGAAAAGAAGAAGAAGAAAGGAATGATGGAAAAAATAAGAGGATGGATAAAGAAGTTAAGGAGTTAGAAGAAGAAGAAGAAGAAACCCAAAGGCCCTTTTCAGGGCCACCCACATTTCTCGAAAAGAGACTGACTTTCCATTGCCTACCCTTTTTTTAAAAATTTTTTTAAAGAAAATCCCATGTTCAATTCCCCTTGTCCCTAAAGTAGTTTTTTTTCCTAACATGTTCAATTCCCCTTGTCCCTAGACAAACCCAAACTCTGTTCCCATGTTCAATTCCCATTGTCCCTAGACAAGCCCAAACTCTATTCCCATGTTCAATTCCCCTTGTCCCTAGACAGACCCAAACTCTATTCCCCATGTTCAATTCCCCTTGTCCCTAGACAGACCCAAACTCTATTCCCCATGTTAAACTCCCATTGTCGCTAACCTTACCCAGGGTTTTTTGCCCATGTTAAATTTCCATTGTCGCCAAAGTGACCCAGGGTGGTTAATGTTAAATTTCCATTGTCGCCAAAGTGACCCAGGGTGGTTTTTAATGCTAATTCCCATTGTCGCTAAAGTGACCCCATTCACTACTACTGACCCTCTTCACTCTCACGACCCCGTCTTTGCAGTATGACAGTCTGACCCTCTTCACTCCCACGACCCCGTCTTTGCGGTATGACCGTACCGGCAATAAATGTTCAACTGATGATTTTGTACATTTCTCATCATTAGTTGCGTCACAAGGTATCGTATAAATCTATTCATCAGGTCACTTTTATATTTTACCGTGTATTTCTGTTTACAAGGCACTTCATAGTGTTTCGTATACATTCATACATTAATCCCGTTACAGTGTGTCGTATATATTCATCCATTAATCCCGTCACAGTGTGTCGTATATATTCACACATTAATCCCGTCAAAAGTGTGTCGTATCTATTCATACATTAATCCCGTCACAGTGTGTCGTATCTATTCATACATTAATCCCGTCACAGTGTGTCGTATCTATTCATACATTAATCCCGTCACAGTGTGTCGTATATATTCATACATTAATCCCGTCATAGTGTGTCGTATATATTCATACATTAATCCCGTCATAGTGTGTCGTATCTATTCATACATTAATCCCGTCATAGTGTGTCGTATATATTCACACATTAATCCCGTCATAGTGTGTCGTATATATTCACATATTAATCCCGTCATAGTGTGTCGTATATAGTCATACATTTAACCCGTCATAGTGTCTCGTATATATTCATACATTAATCCCGTCACAGTGTGTCGTATATATTCATACATTAATCCTGTTATAGTGTGTCGTATATATTCATACATTAATCCCGTCATAGTGTGTCGTATATATTCATACATTAATCCCGTCACAGTGTGTCGTATATATTTATACATTAATTCCGTCATAGTGTGTCGTATATAGTCATACATTTAACCCGTCATAGTGTGTCGTATATATTCATACATTAATCCCGTCATAGTGTTTCGTATATATTCATACATTAATCCCGTCATAGTGTGTCGTATATATTCATACATTAATCCCGTCACAGTGTGTCGTATATATTCATACATTAATCCCGTCACAGTGTGTCGTATATATTCATACATTAATCCCGTCATAGTGTGTCGTATATATTTATACATTAATCCCGTCATAGTGTGTCGTATATATTCATACATTAATCCTGTCAGAGTGTGTCGTATATATTCATACATTAATTCCGTCATTGTGTATCGTATATAATCATACATTAATCCCGTCATAGTGTGTCGTAAATATTCATACATTAATCCCGTCACAGTGTGTCGTATATATTTATTCATTAATCCCGTCATAGTGTGTCGTATATATTCATACATTATTTCCGTCATAGTGTATCGTATATAATCATACATTAATCCCGTCATAGTGTATCGTATATATTCATACATTAATCCCGTCATAGAGTGTCGTATATAATCATACATTAATCCCGTCATAGTGTGTCGTATATAATCATACATTAATCCCGTCATAGTGTATCGTATATAATCATACATTAATCCCGTCATAGTGTATCGTATATAATCATACATTATTCCCGTCATAGTGTGTCGTATATATTCATACATTAATCCCGTCATAGTGTGTCGTATATATTCATACATTAATCCCGTCACAGTGTGTCGTATATATTCATACATTAATTCCGTCACAGTGTATCGTATATAATCACACATTAATCCCGTCATAGTGTATCGTATATATTCATACATTAATCCCGTCATAGTGTGTCGTATATAATCATACATTAATCCCGTCATAGTGTGTCGTATATAATCATACATTAATCCCGTCATAGTGTGTCGTATATAATCATACATTAATCCCGTCATAGTGTATCGTATATAATCATACATTAATCCCGTCATAGTGTATCGTATATAATCATACATTATTCCCGTCATAGTGTGTCGTATATATTCATACATTAATCCCGTCATAGTGTGTCGTATATATTCATACATTAATCCCGTCACAGTGTGTCGTATATATTCATACATTAATTCCGTCACAGTGTATCGTATATAATCACACATTAATCCCGTCATAGTGTATCGTATATATTCATACATTAATCCCGTCATAGTGTGTCGTATATAATCATACATTAATCCCGTCATAGTGTGTCGTATATAATCATACATTAATCCCGTCATAGTGTGTCGTATATAATCATACATTAATCCCGTCATAGTGTGTCGTATATAATCATACATTAATCCCGTCATAGTGTGTCGTATATAATCATACATTAATCCCGTCATAGTGTATCGTATATAATCATACATTAATCCCGTCATAGTGTATCGTATATAATCATACATTATTCCCGTCATAGTGTGTCGTATATATTCATACATTAATCCCGTCATAGTGTGTCGTATATATTCATACATTAATCCCGTCACAGTGTGTCGTATATATTCATACATTAATTCCGTCACAGTGTATCGTATATAATCACACATTAATCCCGTCATAGTGTATCGTATATATTCATACATTAATCCCGTCATAGTGTGTCGTATATAATCATACATTAATCCCGTCATAGTGTGTCGTATATAATCATACATTAATCCCGTCATAGTGTGTCGTATATAATCATACATTAATCCCGTCATAGTGTATCGTATATAATCATACATTATTCCCGTCATAGTGTGTCGTATATATTCATACATTAATCCCGTCATAGTGTGTCGTATATATTCATACATTAATCCCGTCACAGTGTGTCGTATATATTTATACATTAATTCCGTCATAGTGTGTCGTATATAGTCATACATTTAACCCGTCATAGTGTGTCGTATATATTCATACATTAATCCCGTCATAGTGTTTCGTATATATTCATACATTAATCCCGTCATAGTGTGTCGTATATATTCATACATTAATCCCGTCACAGTGTGTCGTATATATTCATACATTAATCCCGTCACAGTGTGTCGTATATATTCATACATTAATCCCGTCATAGTGTGTCGTATATATTTATACATTAATCCCGTCATAGTGTGTCGTATATATTCATACATTAATCCTGTCAGAGTGTGTCGTATATATTCATACATTAATTCCGTCATTGTGTATCGTATATAATCATACATTAATCCCGTCATAGTGTGTCGTAAATATTCATACATTAATCCCGTCACAGTGTGTCGTATATATTTATTCATTAATCCCGTCATAGTGTGTCGTATATATTCATACATTATTTCCGTCATAGTGTATCGTATATAATCATACATTAATCCCGTCATAGTGTATCGTATATATTCATACATTAATCCCGTCATAGAGTGTCGTATATAATCATACATTAATCCCGTCATAGTGTGTCGTATATAATCATACATTAATCCCGTCATAGTGTATCGTATATAATCATACATTAATCCCGTCATAGTGTATCGTATATAATCATACATTATTCCCGTCATAGTGTGTCGTATATATTCATACATTAATCCCGTCATAGTGTGTCGTATATATTCATACATTAATCCCGTCACAGTGTGTCGTATATATTCATACATTAATTCCGTCACAGTGTATCGTATATAATCACACATTAATCCCGTCATAGTGTATCGTATATATTCATACATTAATCCCGTCATAGTGTGTCGTATATAATCATACATTAATCCCGTCATAGTGTGTCGTATATAATCATACATTAATCCCGTCATAGTGTGTCGTATATAATCATACATTAATCCCGTCATAGTGTATCGTATATAATCATACATTAATCCCGTCATAGTGTATCGTATATAATCATACATTATTCCCGTCATAGTGTGTCGTATATATTCATACATTAATCCCGTCATAGTGTGTCGTATATATTCATACATTAATCCCGTCACAGTGTGTCGTATATATTCATACATTAATTCCGTCACAGTGTATCGTATATAATCACACATTAATACCGTCATAGTGTATCGTATATATTCATACATTAATCCCGTCATAGTGTGTCGTATATAATCATACATTAATCCCGTCATAGTGTGTCGTATATAATCATACATTAATCCCGTCATAGTGTGTCGTATATAATCATACATTAATCCCGTCATAGTGTGTCGTATATAATCATACATTAATCCCGTCATAGTGTGTCGTATATAATCATACATTAATCCCGTCATAGTGTATCGTATATAATCATACATTAATCCCGTCATAGTGTATCGTATATAATCATACATTATTCCCGTCATAGTGTGTCGTATATATTCATACATTAATCCCGTCATAGTGTGTCGTATATATTCATACATTAATCCCGTCACAGTGTGTCGTATATATTCATACATTAATTCCGTCACAGTGTATCGTATATAATCACACATTAATCCCGTCATAGTGTATCGTATATATTCATACATTAATCCCGTCATAGTGTGTCGTATATAATCATACATTAATCCCGTCATAGTGTGTCGTATATAATCATACATTAATCCCGTCATAGTGTGTCGTATATAATCATACATTAATCCCGTCATAGTGTATCGTATATAATCATACATTATTCCCGTCATAGTGTGTCGTATATATTCATACATTAATCCCGTCATAGTGTGTCGTATATATTCATACATTAATCCCGTCACAGTGTGTCGTATATATTCATACATTAATTCTGTCATAGTGTGTCGTATATATATATATATATATATATATATATATATATATATATATATATATATATATATATATATATATATATATATATATATATATATATATATATATATATATATATTGATTAATTACATCATAGTGTATCGAATACATCATTAATCACATCATAGTGTGTCATATTCCCGTAAAGAATCGATACAAAATTAAGAAGTACATTTACGTTAAATATTGAAAATGGAGTATTTATTATAAGAATAGGAAACAGACTGCACAAAATATAAGGAAATTCTCCAAAAGATTTCACCTACTAGTGACTAATACAGCTTATAAATAATGTCTTTAGTTCCAGATCAGGAAAACAGTAGATCACACAATAAGTCTAGGTAAATTTGAAGCCAATATTATGACTAAAGGGTTGTTAAGAAGTGTATGTAATAGCTATGTTTATCTGAATAATGTACGGTCTGGGATATTGTAATGCCTTATTTTCGTCTGTCCGTAATAATATCCTAAAACGAAGAGTGAATATTCGTAATATTTTTAGCTTAATTTGTTAAAAGGGCAACCATGTGCAAGAGGAGTATTATTGTGTGTGTGTGTGTTTGTGTGTGTTACCATGTACAAGACGAGTATCATTTGTACGTGTGTGTGTGTTACCATGTACAAGAGGAGTATCATTTATGTGTGTGTGTGTGTGTGTGTGTGTGTGTGCGTGTGTGTGTGATTTTGTACTCTATTTCTTATGTTTCTGAGCGGGGCCATACATTAAATATCTAAAATGTTCAAAATCTGTCATTTTCGAATCTTTGAAACCAAAGTTTGTCTCTGCTGACATAGCAGGAAGACGAAGATGCAAGTAATGGATTTTCAGTTATGCCCCATATCCCCCGCACAGTGCAACACTGTTTACGTGGTGGGGTGGGGTGGGTGTGGGCTGAGTGTTAAGCTCTAAACTAATGCTATTTTAAATGAGACTGTATTAAAAGAAATATAAAAAAGTAAAAAAAAAACAACACCGTGGGGACGAGGGATGACCACCCGTGGAAACCGCTAGAGATTCAGTTTAATACTGCCTGTAAGGAAGAGGAGTTTTAAAACAAAACTTACTTGGCTTGTAAGGCTAGAGCCACCATTCCAGCAGCCTGGGGAGCCGAGAATGAAGTCCCTTCGATATTGCTATCACAAGAATTCCCGTTGGATGTCGTGACCTGTATATAGTGGACACTTCAATTAAACTCATCGGGAATATATAGACCGATTTCAAGGAATGTATCAGTCAATTAGCAAGGCAGAAACGTCAGCTGTATGATGACGTGATTCAATAAACGTTTGAAGTCCAATGTCACTTAAATGACCAGAGGTTTTCCATTTAAGCATTTATCTTTAAATTAAAACACACACACACACACGCACATATATATATATATATATATATATATATATATATATATATATATATATATATATATATATATATATATATATATATATATATATATATATATATATATATATATATATATATATATATATATATATATATATATATATATATATATATATATATATATATATGTGTGTGTGTGTGTGTGTGTGTGTGTGTCTAAGCTCGTATTCTTATTTAAATCTCTGATTAAAATGACATGGAAATAATAATATACTTAATTCAGTAGGCCTCCAGCCTGTATTACAAAATGCAAGTAAATATAATGTGCGCCATGAGTATACATACATAATTTCCAATAATCGGTACATTATTTTATAAAGATGTTACTACCTCTATGTATATTATTCACCATTCGTTTGAGTTATCTAAGATTGTCTTGACGAAAAGCCGAAATGATGTAGTATGAAAGATTTCTTATAATTATTTTATTACTTTGACTCGTTAGTGATAAAAAGAATTTCTACAGACGGAAAGAGATAATAAACTTCATTGTAGTAATTCTTATATGGTCGTAAGCTTGACAAACACAAACAAAATGGAATTCATCTTCTACCAAATAAACATTATTTTTCCGGCATAGTTCACAATACCTATTATTTCTCTCAATCATATTATGCCTACCTGTCTCTATTTTCAGTGTATGCACTGAGCATCTACATTTAGCAAGTAATCTCCTTAGAAAATACGATAATCCAACCGAGAGGTATTTTTCCGGTCCTAATTCGGTTTTATACATGCTATAATACATATATTGATGCGAGTTATTAATATCACTTTGCCAGTTTTGTACTCCCGTATCTTTAATTCTTTGCAAAAATAGTGCGAAAAATTGTTTTTCGTCTACAACATCTTGATTTAGCCCAAAATACCAAAATCCGAAGCGAAACAACATGTCTTTAACTTTGGTGGCCCAGGTGACACGGTTAGTTTCATCTAATATTTTCAACATTAAATAACATTGGTGTGGGTATCGAGTTGAAGGCATTCTTACAGCCTTCAACCAGTATTTAATGCATCGTAAAAAATACGAGGTACAAAGTGGGCATATTCCTAGCTCAATCGCATTATTGATAGATTTAGAAACACCTAAATACTGCGTGCAAAAATTGTATGGCACAGTTACAATATCTCAACATAGTTCAAATCCCCAACATTTTTACCCATAGTAAGCAACTGGTTTTATTACCGAATCAAAAATTTTAAATGCGTCCTTTACACTAAGCAGCCGAACCCTTTATGTTAATTCAAAATCTTTGAATTTGCTTTCTTTGCCGTAGCTGCTAGTATCTGCTTTGCTTTCGTCCAAACCAAATTTGGGGTGAAAAATAGATCCATGTGCTTGTGATAAGGCGCACATTCAATTCGATTTTCTTAGAAAAACCATACAACATTTTGCCTGAGATATCCCCCATTTCTGAAAACAATGATTTTAGTTTTATGGAGATTGACAACCATACCAGTTTTATCACAGGAACGTTCGATAACATTTTTTGGTTTTGAACAGCTTTACTGTATCGGTGCAATTAGCGACATCATTAGCGTAAAGTACTGCAAAAATATCATAAATATCTTCTGACATAAATTCACCTCTGTTTCATGGCATGTAAAATTAGAGAGGGTGATGCCATTAATGTATCTAACAATAAAGGAAATAAAATAAATGTTTGTACACAGTGAAATACTGAATTATGAATGTTTTGCCAAGAGAAAATATGCAAAAACTGGATTATCCAAGTAAATAAAACAACCTAAAAATGAAGTGTTATAAATCTAATATACGTCATTTGGAAGGTTATAGTGTTATAAATCTAATAAAAAATAAACTATCTTTAACGAGGATAACACATTTGGTCATGGCTGACCCATCTGCCATGTGGTCCTCAGTTTTTGTAATCAAAAAATAAAAATAGAAGATCATGCACATAACCATGTATCGTCGCACACTCATTCGTACATATTTGACATGAATGACTATGTGTGACTATACTGGAAAACATACAAATACATATCAATTATGGATATGATTTTAAAGTTTTCTATTCAGAGCTTTTAATATGTCATTCCAGCTGGTCTAGAAGGAATTTCTTTAATGATATTTTAAAAGAAGCAAAGGAAGTTGAATTGCGTATCTTCATTGGTAAGGAATTCCGTACAGTAGGTGCTGATACAGAAAATGAGCTTTTATAGTGATTGGTTTTCGACCAAGGAATCTGGAGATCGTTGTTAGTCGTCGATCGGAGATTACGCTCAGTATTCGATGATCTTAGTTCAATTATGTTAGAGATATAATCTGGAAAAAGACCGTTTAAAGACTTGTATGTCATGATTCCTTTAAAATAAAGAATACGTTTTTGTATAGGTAGCCATTTCAGACGTGAAAACAAAACATTTGAGGGAGTCATAACAGGAAGTTTCAGTATTATTCGGGCTGCCCTTTTCTGGAGTCTATCAATTCTGGACAGATTATAATTTGATGTGTTTCCCCATATGGTACAGCCGTAATCTATCAGTGGTAGTATATAACCCAAAAAATAAATTTCAAGTGATTGTGGAGGTAGAAATTTTGAAAGCAATTTTAGTAGAGTTGTTCTTTTGACTACCATTGCACATAAGTGATCGATATGCGCATTCCAGCTGAGGTGTTGATCAATGTAGATACTAAGAAGTTTTTGATTTTTGACAATACATACGTCTAAGCCATTTTGAGTTAGAAGTAAATCCATGTTAGTAGATAGACGCTACCTTGTTCCAATTGTCATACATTTCGTTTTAGAGATGTTAATATGCATTTTGTTTTGGTGACACCAAACCGATATATTGTTGAGGTCGATTTGAAGTTTGATTTTAATGGAGTCTAGAGATTTATCAGATAAATGCAATGTCGAATCGTCAGCGAAAAGAGCTATGTTAGCGTGCTCTGGATACAAGGCTAAGTCATTGATAAATAGTAGAAAAAGAAGAGGCCCTAATATAGATCCTTGAGGAACACCACTTAAGACATGACTAGGTTCGGATATATGTTTACCCGTGCAAACAACCTGGTGTCTGTTTGTGAGATACGACGTGAACCAGGCAACTGAGTTTGGAGAAAACTTGTTGGCTGAAAGTTTTTTAATGAGCACCGAATGGTCAACCAAATCGAATGCTTTTTTAAAATTAATGAAGATTGCACCAGTAAGTTCACCTGATTCTACTGCTAGTAGCCATATGTATATAAGTTTTGTCATTGCAGACTGACATGAATGATTCTTTCGAAAACCTGATTGTGATCTATGGAGGAGTTGGTATGTCATTTGGAAGGTTATAGTGTTATAAATCTAATATATGTCATTTGGAAGGCTATAGTGTTATAAATCTAATATATGTCATTTGGAACGTTATAGTGTTATAAATATAATATATGTCATTTGGAAGGTTATATCCCTTTATGCTTTACGTCTGAATCATTCTAAGAACTCCATATATGTGTTAATTTTACCAAATTTGCAGCTGTTTGCTGTTCTTGCAAATATGTTATTGTTAATGATTCCGATTTGCATTCGACCGTTCAGTCTTTGAATCTTTGACAAAGCATACCATATATCTTTGATTTTTGTCTCCACTGTAAGTGACAGCCAAGGTAGGAGCGCATACTTCGGAGTACCACGCGGGTTGGCCAAGACTATTAACACTGGATATGGTCACGGTATAGATACTATTGGCGTAACCATCTGCATTACAGTTGTCTGTGGTCCCGCCATTGCCAGCCGCCCATACGTAAATTACACCTTTTCCTCCTCGGCCCTATTGATTGGGAATAATAATAATAAAAATAATTAAAATTGGCTACACTACAGCCAAAAGTGCTGACTACTACTGTTTACTGCAAATGCAATTAGTCTTCAGAAAGTAGTAAAAACGTCAAAATTAGAAAATAGGATGTTTGTTTTGTTGTTGTGGATATTACTGAAAATTGCATGAGAGTTCTGTAATAAAGGTAACTAATAAGAAACTCTTTCGCTTCAGAAAAGAAGAAATTTTTGCAAGTAACCATTGAGCCAATCTTGTGGAAACTATTGAAATTTTGAGGTAAATTGCTGCTTTGTTAACGTAGTATGATTTCACAATTGATTCTATCCTTGTTTAAATTTGAGCAACTACAAAAAAAACCGAAATCACAGTCTTTAATCTTTTATTATTCCGTCATGTTCATCGATAAAGGTACATTATTATAAAGCGTTTCCTCGAATTTTTGTATTCAGACTTAGATTAAAATATGACATGGATGTTGCCCATTACTTTATTAATTTTGAAGACTACAAAAGTGTTAATATTCCACTTAGAATTTGCACAGGTCAGATTCACAATAACGTCACTAAAATTCTTTCTCTTTAACCAACCTGAGTTACCCCTTGTTCAAAGGCTGCCGCAGTTAAAGCCCCTGGAGCGAAGTACCCGTATGAATCTGGAGGTCCCCAGCTATTGGATGAAATGTCGGTGATGTTGTATCCGTGAGATAATGCCAGCGCTTCGCTGATGTCGGTTGTGTAATTGGAGCCGAGAAGCCGAATTCCTGAAAGATTGTCACCCAACCTTTCTCAATTTGTCAATGATCACATTGATATTACCAGTACAAGAATATTAAAACGTTTAATTACATTGCAAGTATGTTGCCTGCAGATATGTAATAAAATAGCAGACGGAGAGGGAAAAAAATTATATTTTCATAACGCTATGTCACGTGTCATGTGTCTAAATTGTTTATTTCTCTTTTCATGTAGACCTATTTATTATAACTAGCGTGAAGTACATTTATGAATCGCTCTTTGTGTGTTTGTTTCCTCGATTGTTAGTTTTGTTGTTTGTTACTCTGTTCAACAGCCGGTTTCTTCAATGAATTTGAATTTTGTGTAACTATGATATCAAGCCATCCGATGTGAAGAATAAAGATGACACTCATCTTGACCAGTTTCACACTGAAATTATAGCAACTAACAACTTATATTACGTTGCACATCAAATCCAAAAAGTTGTGCTGGAGAGATGATTTTTTATATCAATCAAAAACGCCCCAAACCATACGATAAGAAGCAGAAACGTATCTTTTGTTTACTTTAGTTCCTGTATGTTTTTTCTCACTGACTCTAAAATAATGTCGCCGATAACAAAACTGATTTTGGACTGAACCTATCAGACATTTTGGGGTGTGTGGGTGATGTGTTGTTCTTGTTATTATTATCGTGACGCTTAGATCCATCGCGTCAAGAAACCGTATCCAATCAAAGCTCTGTGTGCAAAATCTGCTCAGGTTGAGTTCCAGTTTACACTTTACTAATGAGGGACATAAAAGTCATCAGCAGTTGAGATACTAACCTCCCCAAGAATCATTCTAAAACTGTTTGCTTATTTTTAAGTGGGATGTTTGTCTCTGTCTCATGTATGATTAAGAGTTATCGTGTTTTCAAGACATTAAAATGGAATAGTATCTCATTGTCTCAGGATGATGACGTGTCGTCCGGTTGTCAAGACACGTTAAAATGGAATAGTGTCTCATTGTCTCAGGATGATGATGTGTTGTCCGGTTGTCGAGACACGTTAAAATGGAATAGTATCTCATTGTCTCAGGATGATGACGTGTTGTCCGGTTGTCAAGACACGTTAAAATGGAATAGTGTCTCATTGTCTCAGGATGATGACGAGTTTTCGTGTTTTCAAGACACGTTAAAATGGAATAGTATCTCATTGTCTCAGGATGATGACGTGTTGTCCGGTTGTCAAGACACGTTTAAATAGAATATATGTCACTGTTTCATGCATGATGAAGTGGTTTTTGGTTTTGTTTTCAAACTTCGTTAAAATGATGAATCCTATATTGTTCGGATAGTGTTATAACACACAACGCACGTTTATTTTTAAACGAACAGAAAAAAAAAATGTTTCACTGGTTCCATAAACTTGTCTCCTAGATTTTACATTTTATGTTAGCATTTCGCCCCTAAGCATTTTATATTTTTTACATTTCCGTCGCCGTTTTTGTTAAGGAAATCTTTCACATTTCATATAAAAGTTTTCTTGGATAGAGCCTTTGAAAAAGTTTGCTCATGTCACTGACTTGGTACCAGTCTGAAAACAAAGACAACTTGTACTTGAAGCCTCGCCAACCTCAGAGTCTATATTATTCGGATATCAATGAGTAACTGAAATACCTTTGTCTTTTTGCATGCTTCAGTTCTTACACGTCCAGTGAAGTATGTATGTATGTATGTATGTATGTATGTATGTATACATGTATGCACATATGTATGTATGAATAACATAGCATTCGTGTGATAAAACCTGATACTAACATCTAAGAAAATGTATTTAGTTTTAAATGTATCATTTGTGATTAAGAAAATACCTATAAGTTTCGACCCATATGCCACACCTACAATACAGATGTCGTTGTCTCTTTCCGCTGCAATGAATCCTGCGACTTGAGTCCCGTGCCTTAATAATAATAATAATAATAATAATAATAATAATAATGCGATGATAATAACAGATTTTCTTCGCTAGCCATTGTTATTCGAGTCAATATGTTTCACACAAACAACATTTTTGTTCTTTTGGATTTAACGCCATTTCTCAGCGTCAGATTATATATATATATATATATATATATATATATATATATGGCGAATAATATATCTGGTGAAGGAAGAATCCGAGAAGCCCTGGTAAGAACTACCGGCCCACGGGAAGCTACTAAAAGCTTTCTCACTCCCACATTGACAGACCGCTCCGGTGGCCTAGTGGTTAAAGCGTCCGCCTCACATCCGGGAGGTCGTGGGTTCGATCCCCGGCCAAGTCATACTAAATACTTACAAAAATAGAACTTACAGCTGCCTCGCCATCATGCTACATGTCTGCGACATGATGCCCCAGTGCTAGACATCACTATAAACTGCAACACTGCAGACATCGTAGCGATATGACTGAAACATTGTTAAAGCTACGTCAAAAATCCAAATCACATACACACACACACACACAACACACACACACACACACACACACACACACACACATTCAGCACGAGACTCGAACCCACGCGGACAGAGGTGAGATGGCAGTGATCGCTTAAGGCGAGCGTTTTAGACTACAAGGCAAATAAGATGATGATAATATAAAAACTGGAAATTTTATCAGATTAATAAATTCGTACATTGGTATAAGTGTTAAAATTCACTATTTCGTTCATTGTATAATTATTACGATTTTATGGTCACTAAATAACAGAAAAAGGAGAACCAACAAGTTTTGTTAAACTTAACAAACAATTTAATCATCAGAGTTATTAAAGAAAATATGAGATGAACTTAGAGTATTATGAAGTGAATCCAAACTAATTATTATAAATTTATATCCAAGTCCTATTTTAATTAAAAGTTCCTAATAAATTTCAAAACCGTAAATGTACTGTTCATTCAAGAACCGTGACGTTGTCGAGATGGCGTTGTCCAGAATTCCTTCGAATAATATATAATAGCTCCAGAATAATATTATAGTCAAAGAACGAGTACTTTCTCTTCCACTGAACAGTCCAAACAAATGTTTTTCCTCTCGAACAATCTCTAAGTACGACACAAAACACGTCTGTAGACTTACAACAGGAGCACAAGAAATGTGAATGACTCCAAAATCGGAATGAAACTGATTGCTTAGTTCTCTCACTTAATATTTACCGTCTATTGCGACTAAATTTTGCAATAGACCCCATATGACAGATCACATTACTCATGTGGCCTCAAACCTGCCTATTCATGTGATCTAACCTAACCAATGGGAAACTACTGAATTCTTCCAGAAACGTCGAAACCCTATCAGCCAACGAGAAATTAAGCCAAAGGATTCGTTAAGTCTTCTTCTTCTTCTTATTATTATTATTAATTGTCAACACAAATTGACATTCCAAACATCAAGTTGATTCGTTTGCTTGTTTGAAAGTTTCCTTTCGGACTCAGAGAGCTCGTCTACATTGTTAACTTTATCATCTATACTTTCAAAAGGATGAAACAGCTTGTTTAGTTCATTCACAAACAAGTCTAATCAACCAAAGCCGAATGCCTTTACTACATGAGTGTACATAGTTTGTTTACAAAGTAGTTCTTAATACACTATACTATTTTAATAGGCACATGTAACATCATGGTGCTTAGTATCGCAAAATACTGCACAACGCTGACAATGTAAAGTTAACGGAGACAAAATGAGCATATAATAAAAGGTTCATACATTCGTCTATTGTGTAAGATTCTTAAAAGGCCAGATCGATCGGTGACTCAATTAGCGAAAGGGATAAAGGCATTAGAGTAAGTTATATATATATATATATATATATATATATATATATATATATATATATATATATATATATATATATATATATATATATATATATATATATATATATATATATATACATATACATATATACATATATGTCAGCTATAGCATAAATGTATTACCAACTGCCCCACCATATTCCCCCCCCCATATGTTGAATAGTTGAACAGTAATACTAACTTATAGTTGAAAGGCGGATTAGGGTCAGAGTCATTATCTATGAAGTCGTAATGGCCGTCCATCTGTAAAGAAAAATGGCGCATAATTAGCATTTGCATTTCAAAATAAGATTTTTCACTAAAAAGAAAATTGTTGCATTGATGCACTTTCATCTGGCGCTAAAACAAGACGATCAATCTTTCAGGATGGCATAAAACACCAAAGGAACCGAATGCGATATTAATTAATTTTATTTTGTTTAATATCTTGTCATATCGTTAATTAATTTCATTTTGTTTAATATCTTGTCATATCGTTAATTAATTTCATTTTGTTTAATATCTTGTCATATCGTTAATTAATTTCATTTTGTTTAATATCTTGTCATATCGTTAATTAATTTCATTTTGTTTAATATCTTGTCATATCGTTAATTAATTTCATTTTGTTTAATATCTTGTCATATCGTTAATTAATTTCATTTTGTTTAATATCTTGTCATATCGTTAATTAATTTCATTTTGTTTAATATCTTGTCATATCGTTAATTAATTTCATTTTGTTTAATATCTTGTCATATCGTTAATTAATTTCATTTTGTTTAATATCTTGTCATATCGTTAATTAATTTCATTTTGTTTAATATCTTGTCATATCGTTAATTAATTTCATTTTGTTTAATATCTTGTCATATCGTTAATTAATTTCATTTTGTTTAATATCTTGTCATATCGTTAATTAATTTCATTTTGTTTAATATCTTGTCATATCGTTAATTAATTTCATTTTGTTTAATATCTTGTCATATCGTTAATTAATTTCATTTTGTTTAATATCTTGTCATATCGTTAATTAATTTCATTTTGTTTAATATCTTGTCATATCGTTAATTAATTTCATTTTGTTTAATATCTTGTCATATCGTTAATTAATTTCATTTTGTTTAATATCTTGTCATCATGTATTTTAGATTAGCCTGGAACTTTCAATGTTTTTCATACCTTTTAAGTCCGTATTTGCCATTGCTCAGTTCTCGTTTTACACTCTTGTTTTAATATAAACCTCTCATGTTTGCAGGTAAATAATTTCCTTAAATCTCAGAACAGGCGTAAAGACAACTATTACAAACACTTAACTAAAAAAATAAACACATAACTAAAAATAACAATTAAGTTGATAATCCAAACAGAAGATTCATAGTCACATGCCTCGATTAGAATATTTCAAACACTTTGACATCTGGGTATATAGAATATAATTTTGTGATATGAACCGAGCGTTCGAAAATTTGTATGTCTGTATCTACATTTAGGTCAAGTTGTCAAAAAGGAAAAGGTGAATTTAGCAGATCAATTTTTAAACTAATATACTTTAATATATCTCAAAGTATATAGTATGTGTGTCCCGATTCTCTTTAAATGATTACGGGGTTTTCTTCACATCTGAGGACAAAATGTGAGAAATTATTTATAAGGTTTCGTGTCATTTCTCAAGGAACACTTACTCTAACATTTGCATCCAAATCAGTGTGGTGCGTTTCCAGTCCCTGGTCAACGACTGATACAATAATTCCACTTCCGTTGTAGCCTTTTTTCCAGGCTTCGACTACCTTCATGGTTGGCATTATGTCCCCATTCTGAATTATTATTATTATTATTATTATTATTATCATTATTATTATTATTATTATTATTATTATTATTATTATTATTATTAGTAGTAGTAGTAGTAGTAGTAGTAGTAGTAGTAATAGTAGTAGTAGTAGCATTGGTGGTAGTATTGTGGTGGTTGTTGTGTATTGACTGCTGTTGTTATGTGGCTTTTAATAGTGTAGGAATGTAGAATTAAACGTACTTCTATTCGTTTGGATTGAAACTTTTTAATTTTAAATCCCATTTACAAATATTTATATTTGTCAAAATTATTGGGATATAGATTTTTGTGTGTAAAGGTGATGTCAAAACATGAATGAATATGAATTAATCCCTTTTATGTCAACATTTTCCTAAAATTAAAAACTATTTAAGTTGTACTATTAATTAAAATTAATCCATGACTGAAGAAAAATATTTCCAATATCAGTACCAATTAATCTGCACATACATTTAAAGATGACTAAACTGCGAGACTATAGTTTAAATATGTGCATGTCTATAACTTAATAAAACTGTTTTATGTAAGCATACAAAATAAATTGCTCAATATATGTCCATTTTTATTTATATTTATTCTTCAATTTATAACATTGACAAAATATCCTGGTTCCGCGCCACATCGAGAACTTCTTTTATGATATGGATGTATTTAATAGAGTCCACAATGTATTCCAGAATCAGATGTCAGTGGTGGAACGTCATGACCATCTTATGCGGTGTCTCCTTATCATATTGGATACATTTGTATTCAAAGGTAGCGATGTAATATGAGGCAGTGTTGAATCGGATGTATATGGCGGAAAAATATGACTTACGATCTGCCACATGTTCGACCACTGTGTATCATTGGTAGCGAAGCTTCTCACGTGTCTCTCTAACAGCTCTATTTTATTGGTGAGATAAACCTGACAACAATAAACAAATAGAATTATCATACATGTCTTTTTAACATATCTATTTTACAGACGATGAAATCACACAGACGAAAGAAACGAGAATATATATATATATATATATATATATATATATATATATATATATATATATATATATATATATATATATATATATATATATATATATTCTCCAATTTGTGCTCTAAAATACTAAAATATATATGGCTCACCTTACAGCTTACATGAGATGCAGCTTCGGTTTGATTGATCCATTGAGGACGTGCTGCAGTTCTGCGATTTACGCTGCTCACCTTCTGCACTGCCTCTGCATTTCTCAATAGTGCATTTCTCATTAGTTCAAAATCTGTAGCTACAGTATGGATGAGACCGAAGATCGTGTGCACGATCTCCACAAGACTCAGGGTCATTGTAGAAATGTTTAAGGTACGACTTGAGGGAACCTTCGAAACGTGTCTTCTAACAACCATAAGTGGCTTTCTGTGCTTCAGCTCGCCAGACACAGTCTTATTTAGTTATCGTTCTTCGGCCATCCTCGTGATGGGGCATGTCCATCTCCATTATGCCAGTACGAGAACCTCGTTGTCTGGAACCCTGTCCTGCCATTTATCTTTATCAGTTTCCCCAGGCAGCCCAGGTGAAAATCGTTTAACTTCTTGGCATGGCGTCTTTACACCATTTAGGTTTTACAAACATTCAGCAGGACGGGCAACACAATGGCTTAAGATTTGTTTACTGACTGATGCCTCTGCGTTCCCACATATTTGCTCGCAGTTTGCCAAGGCCGCATCTATATGAACTACACTTGACAGTGTACTGTCGAAATAGACGACCTTGTCCATTGCCAGGATGGTTTGGCCATTTATGCTGAAGGTAGGCTCTATGTAAGGCTTTACCGTACAGGCTGGGGCATTATTTTTCTCTTCTACATTTCGAGACCGAAATTATCACAAGCTGAAGAGAAACAATCCACACTCTGCTGCACGCCAATCTCTAATATGGCATTCAGGGACAAGTCGTCAATATGGCATTCAGGGACAAGTCGTCAATATCGCATTCAGGGACCAGTCGTCAATATGGCATTCAGGGACCAGTCGTTAATATGGCATTCATGGACCAGTCGTCAATATGGCATTCAGGGATCAGTCGTCAATATGGCATTCAGGGACCAGTCGTCAATATGGCATTCGGGGACCAGTCTTCAATATGGCATTCAGGGACCAGTCGTCAGAAAATAGGAGCAACGCAGTATCAGTGAAATCATTTTTACTTGTGGTCAGTTTAACTGAAAAGCTTGTCACAAACTAAGAGCTACATAAAGAATGGAGGATGGTAACTAAGAGCTACATAAAGAATGGAGAATGGTAACTAAGAGCTACATAAAGACTGGAGGCTGGTAACTAAGAGCTACATAAAGAATGGAGGATGGTAACTAAGAGCTACATAAAGACTGGAGGATGGTAAAACGAAGTATATGTATAACTTATGATCTTCCAGAAACCAGCCTCTGAGAAGCTGTTTTATTTTATAACAAACACGTGTATATACTAATTCGTGTATCGTTGGAATTTGTCGTATCTTTACTTTTTACAAAAGTGGTGATTAAAAAGTGACACTACAACAGGTCCCTATATGAATGAATGAATGAATGAATGAATGAATGAACCAATCAATTAATGAACCAACCAACAAATGAATCAATCAATCTGTCTTAACTCGTTAGGTTATGCCACATGCAAATTATCTTCATATTTGAATGGACTAAATTTATGCTCCCAAAAGTATCAGAAGATAAAAGGAACAAAATATTTATGAGCGTTAAGTTTTGTTATAATTTTTGCAAGAATATACGAGAAAAAGAAACAACAACAAATGCAAGAAAAACAACTAATAATAACAGTATATTAAGACGTACATTTGGTTTTTGCCTGAAGCCTTTTACGTCCTCATTGATCTCTTCCTCCGCTGACAGGAAACTCTTCGACTGAGGTCCGGCATTTTTTCTTTTTGATCTTGCCACAAGCAGCGCCTTATTAGGGAGAAAGAACTGAAACAAATTTATCATTAGATTTGAAAACAATAACATGGTAACTCAAAAGCAAAAGAAGATATGGCGGTTGAAAGGTACATGGGATGAATATATACTAAGTTGCCCTTAAAGAGCCTATTTTTAGGTTTCAAAAATATAAGTTTGAAAACGTTTGTAATTTTTTTTTATTTATTTACAAGTGGAAACAAATATAGCTTTATTGGGATGTAATTTACCTCTGTGTCTTTGAGAATTTACAAGATGAATAGACCAACTTTTATATCTCAGTGTGTTGGAGGATTTGCAAGATTTATAGACCAATTCTTTCCATTCAGAGAAAAATGAAGAGATTCTTCATTGAAAGCAATGCATACCCAGTAAAACAAAACAACATCAGAAAATAAAGATCTTTAGAGAAACAGAATTGTCGTTTTAAATGAGACCGAGCTGAACCATTATCATTGAACGGTATGACTACAATTTTGACAGTATGACTTCACTTTTGATAGTATGGCTTTAATTTTGAAAGGTATGGCTTCAATTTTGACAGTATGACTTCAATGTTGACAGTACGACTTCAAATTTATTGTGTCTAGCACATTAAGGACTGGGCCAGCAATATGTTTTTATTTTAATCTGGAACCAGTTGCACATACAGATAAGCCATCTCTTTGGTTTATTTTATTGGTGCTTACGTCTATCATAAATGTCGAAGTTGGAGTATCAAATTACTCTATAATTGGTAGCGTCCTATAAAAAAGGTTGGCAGTCAAAGCAAACCAAAAGCTGACGATTCCTCATAAATAACAACCAGGCTGATTTAGATATTTCTGTACTTTGGGTCTGTGAATTTCATTGGCTACGGCGGCAAGCTATCGCATCCATTGAAAATTAAGTTGTTCAAATTTGAACATTGTTCCTATATGATCGAGACAAGGGGAGCACACGACTTGAATGGACTCATAAATAAGCACTTTTCCACTGCCGGTCCGTGTTTGTACAAATGCTTTTCACTCAAATACACTTGTAATTGCTTCTCTCTGGTACGTAGTCATACTTTCGATGTTCAACTCACAAAGTATCCTTTAGAAGTCAATAGCCTCCACCATTTTCAACTGGTGCGCAAATGCACCGCTGTTACATGCTATTGGTTTGTTGGCATTACGTACTAAAGGGGGTGAAATCCAATAGATGTTGCTAGGACAAAGCACTTAAATATGTGCTCGATCCGCCAAAGTGTAAGACGGATTAACATTTTGGAGCCTTGGCTAGCGAAGATGACCCTTCCTTTTGCAAACTCAGAAGGTAGTCAAAGGAGATATCTATGCCGAGGTTTATGATTCTAAAAATAGGATGCTAAAACAGAGGTTTCAAAAGTATATCCCATTAAAAATATGATAATTAAATATACACTCTCTCTCTCTCTCTCTCTCTCTCTCTCACACACACACATACATACATACATACATACATACATACATACATACATACTATTTGAATAGAATGCATGTGCATTGGATAAATTAGAGAAACTTGACCAGTGCGAGATTAGTTGTTTTGATGAATATTGTGGTATACACAAATAGATACAAATATAAATGTGGTATACACAGATATAAACTACGTACATAAGGCGGAACATGAGTATAAGCGCGGTTTTGGATTAAAGCTAGCTATGCAAGATGCAGGGATTGTTGCTCAGGAATAGTACATGCATGTTTATACGGATGTTGTCGCTCAAGAGTTAACCAGCAAACACTTTCAAAGCTATTGAAAGTGCTCAGGTTTGCAACAGCTAGGCTCATCACAGTATACAAAAATAGAAAGTCTGTACTGTGCAGCATTTGAATGCGCTACGATGGATAAAGCAGCGACAGAAGCTTGAACATAACCAAGCACACAAAAATTCCTTATTCTTTGTCATGGGAAGGACGTATTGTTTTACATTTTGGAAATCCTGCGCTAAAGCCTCCATATCGCACAGACTGTATAACGACTCAAGTCGCACTGCCTACTTAGCCAAATGTGGGATAGAAATTGGTCGTGTAATTTTTATCAAATAACATATTCTTGGAACGAAGGAAATACTGATGAGAAAACGTACTTCTTCAGGCTCAATGCAGTGGTGCTGTACTTCACATTCATTGCAGTTCCGCTTCGTGTCCTTTCGTATTGTCCAACCGAATATATTGCTTGAGTGTTAGTATGACATTATCGAGATCGGTGATGGTACTGTTTTGAGACTGTATTGCTGAAATCATCCATACAAAGGACCAGTCTGGTGATTAGCATCAAGCAACAGTTCCGATTTGTCATAATTTTGTTGGATTGGAAAAGAATATCATGAGGTACATGGAGTATCAGGATGTTTCTGCCGACAAATATGGGGTGTACGACTTTGGTCCAGCTATCTCAGCGAAGGTGATAGTTCGATTGACTTTCAGGACTTAGACTCCGCTTACTGCCATACCAAAGGGTCATCTTTCAGGACTTAGACTCCGCTTACTGCCATACCAAAGGGTCATCTTTCAGGACTTAGACTCCGCTTACTGCCATACCAAAGGGTCATCCACATTTTGAACCATTTCTTCACCACCACCCCATCCTAAACACTAAACACACACACACACACGCGCGCGCGCGTATTGAATATTCTGACAACGCATTTGGCTACGATAACGTTGGAGTCCTCTACATTTCCAGCCAAGTATTGATCGTACCTATTGTTTTATTATCTCTATATTCGCATAGAAGACCTCATAGTGCTGGGTCAGTCTTACGATGCATGTTATGCAGTCGAGACAAAACGTCGAGGTACGACTATAGCTTCATTCTGCGTTCACGAAACTCCTGAGCATACAGTAGAATGTTCTGATGTGCTCTCCAAGTGAACGCTCTTGAGTTGGTTTCGCAGGCATATTCATAAACAGCAGTTTCCTTGAAATGTATATCTGGATAAAATAGATCATAAAACCTATTAGAATGTGTTGCTTTGCGTGCATTTCTAACCTGTGTCGTTCATTGCAAATTTATATAGTAACTTCCTTTTTAAAAGTAGCTATTTGGTGTATACATGAATTTTATAGGGTTCATGATAGACACAATACTGCAATTGTGCTCGAGTTTGACAACATGGGCAATGTGTCACGTGTCAGAACAGTCGTAACGACAACATATGGTACATGGGCAATGTGTCACGAGTCGGAACAGTCGTAACGTCGACAGATGGTACATGGGCAATGTGTCATGTGTTGGAACATTCGTAACGGCGACAGATGGATGGTACATGGGCAATGTGTCACGTGTGGAACAGTCGTAACGACGACAGATGGTAAATGGGCAACGTGTCACGAGTGGAACATTCGTAACGACAACAGATGGTACATGGGCAATGTGTCACGTGTCGGAACAATCGTAACGACGACAGATGGTACATGGGCAATGTGTCATGAGTCGGAACAGTCGTAACGACGACAGATGGTTGATAAGACTATACTATCACATATGATGCATTCAGAGAGTAATATTGACCTTTCATGTCCAAAAAGAGTTCCACTTTTAAATGGCTATGTGACAAATCCAGAATTCACTCTCCTGTACCTCATGAGGATATGGATATCGTAATAATTACCGACTGTTAATGGCGACTACCCTAGTTAAAGGAATGCAACTAGGGCAAGTTACTACTACTGCTCTCTGGGTAAATACTGTGATTGGCAAACAAAAACAAAACAATGACTGTAGACTTTAGCAAGAACGCTTTGCTCTAGTGTCGTGTCATGCAGGCAAAGTCTACAAAGTTTCCACATAAATTTGGTGCTAATGATCCGTTGAAAAACAACGCTTTATGGACATCACTGGGAAGGACGTATGCTATATAAGTACATATTACATACTTAACAAATGTTATTTTATAAGAGATATCGTAAGGGCACGTACAGTCATTGGGATGGATTGGCACAGTTAAGGAACATATTCCATCATTGTAAGAAACTCATACAGTCATCGGGATGGAGCTACACATTAATATGAGAAAACCCATTAAAAATGCAATATTGAAATTATAATACAATCATAAGAAAACAAAATGACACGTAAGCAGGAATAGAGAAAACTTAAAATCTACCTGTCAAATTTCTGCTGTGAATGTTAAACAAGAAGTTCGGTATCGGTATCGGGAGTACAAGCAAACGTTGTCAGAAAACAATGATAAACTTACTGTTGTCCCCTCTGTGCAATAAGAGAAGTCAAATATAATTATTATTCAGACAGTGTTTCGACGTTTACAGTAGACTTAATGACCTATGGAGAAAAAAAAAACCTGGCCGCAAACAACCCCAAATAAACAATGAAAAAACAAGCAAAGGTTTTGATTATGTGATGAACCAAAACAAAAGTGTTACATGACACAGTAGGCTGAAGCAATTGCGGTAAAGTGCCTTGGCCAAAGACATATCAGTGTAGCCAGCCTAGGCAGATCCGATGGCAAAATTCGAACCTGCATCGTAAATAAATGTACGGTATTGTATTGTGTACTAGTGTATTTGTATTGTACTGTATTATATTATATTGTATTGCATTTTATTGTGTTGGGTTTATTGTATTGTATTGTTTTGTATTGTACTGTATTGTATTGAATTGTATTGTATTGCACTGCATTGTATTGCACTGCATTGTATTGTACTGTATTGTGTATTGTATTGTATTGCATTGCATTGCATTGATTGTATTGTATTGCATTGCATTGTATTGTATTGCATTGTATTGTATTGTTTTGTATTGTATTGTATTGTATTGTATTGTATTGTATTGTATTGAGTGCTGTGGTATGGTTTTATTATGGTATTGTATTGTATTTGTATTGTACGAATGTATCATATCGTACTTTGTTGCATAATGTGCTTGCTATTGTTCTGTATTGCAAAAAATTAAAAATATTATTTTTGTAAATTTATTTTCATTTTTGAGTGACATAAATTAAAATTTAGTTTAAAAATAAATACATTTTATTACGTTACAAATAAAAAATGTAAGATTTCGAAAGTTTCGTTAAAGTATTTATAATTTCTTAATCTATGTTGTATATATATTAAAATTTATTAAACTATTAACGAATAATATAAAGGCGAATACATTGTACATATATCAGAAAAAGCAAAAGACATTCCACGAGTTATTTGGAACATACTGTTGGTCTGTCTTTGGATTGGCTTGCCAACAAATAAGTTAAAAAGATCCGTTCGTTGTTTTGTTTTATTCAACACACTGTACGTTTGTGTGTGTATTTGGAGTTTGCGGTTAGACACGTAAACAACAATGATCACTCAAAGATTGATATAGAATGAAGAACATTACAAGTTTGGGTTAAAATTATTAACGTCTTGTGAACAAGCTCCCCATTCCCCCTTCCATACCTTGCTTGTCTCACCCTTCTTTATTGAAGCAATTGCTTTATTTCTTCTTGATTCTAGTTATTTCCTCACAAGTTATTGATCCATCCACCACAACGAATAAATGTTTAACACCGAAGTACTTAACAACTTCCATTTAAAATTAATACCAAAAAATGTTTCTTTAGCTGATATTTTATGAATGTAACAACATCACTTCACCGTAGTTTAATGGCAGATAAAGAAAATTGAACCGTGCATGAATTTCCTCCTAGAATAGTCGGAATAATTATTATTTATTTTTTAACTCAGATGACAAGTTGTCGTTCCTTAAAGTTCTGAAAACAAGAGCAACCATATGAAATCACAAGTGTTTTTATTACATGTGTCGTAATTTGAAATAGCATTCTTTCTCTACCCGCTAGGATCCTTACCCCAAACCACCCTACCCCTTTCAGGACGTTGGTCAATTGTTTTTACCTGAAATCTGTTATATCTGTTATGCATCTTACCGCTATAACTGTATATAATAAAGTTTGATTTTTAAACGGAGGCGAAACTGTCTGTAATTTTTTTAATCTATGCTTTAACGTGGACAGCAAAGGTACCAATGTTGGTTAATTTCCATCCAGTCGTTTAGATGTAAGATTTAACGGTCAGGCGTACAACGGGACACACAGACAGATAGTATCATAATATTCCCAACTCCAAAGCGCGAGGAAAAAGAAGAACATAATATATGCAATCAGTGATCGAGAAAACTAAAACCTAATAGTTTCATCTGCAGATATATTCTCAGTAGTGTTGTATTGGGTAGTCATACTTACCTAAGGTTGTACATTTTCATTTTATTGTATGCTTTCTTTTTGTCCGTCCGTCATTCAGTGTGTGTGTTCGTACTAGCATACCATATATATTGCTGGTTTAATTATCAGGGCATCAGTGAATACATTGAACTTCTAAATAAGAAAAATAACATGACCCTAACTTGAAATAGAGAGTTATGCATCACCATGCAAGGATCTCTCTCTCTTTCTCTCTCTCTCTCTCTCTCTCTTGGCATATGGGGCCCCGCATGACCGAGTGGTCTAAAGCACTTGCCTTTACCGATTGCTCCATCTCACCTCTGTCTACCTGTGTTCGAGCGTATGGCTCGGCCAATATCTGTATGTGAGAGGGCTTCCGCAGCTCCCATAGGTCAGTGTTTCTTAGTTTTTTTTTTTTAAAATCGAGTTTGTCCTCTACCAGTTATACTGGCCACCATGTATAGCCTCTCTTGCGCTAAGAAATGGTTTTAAACCCTAATATTAACAACTCCATGCACGTGTGAGTATATCCTACATTTAAAACACACTCATCTCCTGCTTATAATGTGGCGTATTCGTAACGTTGCACAATCCAGGTATAATCGATAACAGTGTTTATTCAGTGGTCTCAAATTACAGTACATTCATTAAAAATAAGTCAATACAAAGCTATTTATAGGATGCAAGAAAAGAAAGAGTTCTCAAAAGACCCATCGATCCTTTTATTTTCTATTATTCCATGGAATTTCTATTTCAAATACATCTTGGGTTTATGCCTATTTCTCATATTCATATTTATTTATCCCACAGTGTCTGTTGTCTTTCTTTCTTTCTTTCTTTCTTTTTCTCTCTTTCTCTCTCTCTCTCTCTCTCTCTCTCTCTCTCTCTCTCTCTCTCTCTCTCTCTCTCTACTTGTTTCATCTCTCGAATACAAAACCTCTTAACACTACAATTTTTGTAAGAATGAGGGAGAGGTAAAGAAAAGGAAGGTGATATGACTTATACTTTAAAATTTGAAAATAAGGAAACATTCGAGTCTTACCGATTGCTCTTCAACCACATCATAGTTTTCAATCAGTTCGTGGAAGACTTCGGTCTTCGTCTCCTCCTCGACCACCACATAGATAAGAAACATTTCGGATCCGCTTGTGAGGTGGCCATGTCCTATGTAATTCAAAATCCACACAAGAATAATTACCGGTGTTAACATGAGGATCCTATGTAACTCAAAATCCACACAAGAATAATTACCGGTGTTAACATGAGGATCAATACTTAATCGTACAGGATCTGCTAATTACATCCCAGCAATAAATTATTACGGTTACAGAAGGTTTCTGGTCTGCCTAACAACTATTATGCTTAACATGGTGTCTTCGCCTTGACTGTTTGAAATGATATACACAGTACATTATCGGCTGTTCAGTAAACTACCCGTTTCCATACCAGGAAGTGTACATGTTCCAGGTATTCGCTCCTACGTCATTTTTCTTCGACAACACAGAATATATCGACCAAATGCATATATAAAGATTTAGTTTTAAATAGATAGGTATATAATAAAGACACATGCACACCCGAACTCTCAAGAATCCAAGAATTAAAATTGAATGTTTGGTTGGAAAGTAGTTGTATCTTCTACACTTGGTATGGTTATGTTCTCTGATTGTTTAGAATTATTGTTTGATTTGGCACGATTAGAATAAGCACGTATTTCGATGGAACTTAATGGAATATCTTTCTTGTTACTACATTCTCCAGTAATGAACAAACTTAAATCAGTTATGCTTGTCACAAGTCCTAAAGTATAGAATGCTCCGAATGAACTCCAATAATATGTAATATCCTGATGTACCAAAAGTCTTAAATGTCTTGATGTACCAATAGTCTTGAATGTGTTGATGTGCCAATACTCTTAAATTTGTTGATGTACCAACAGTCTTGATGTATCACAGTGATATAATCTAGAATGTCTTCATATAATCCAAAAGTAGTGTTTTTGTCCAAACAGTAAATAAGAGTTTGTAATTCCAACGAATAATTTAAATAATTGATTCATATCAAATTTTAACCAAACACAACACTATCTAACAGAGCTTAAAACAGGAATGAATAATTTGTTTATCACATCCTTTACATACAGAATATCACCTAAAATATGACGCAATATTATTTTCTGGATATCTTCACTAAGTTGTAAAGATGATCAGGTTTTGAACTTAAATTCTTAGCAAACAAAGTGATATAAATCAGGTAGACACAACCCTCAGCCATGACAATTTTTTAGATAGTCCAGAACTCTATCTTCAGTCACGGACAAAGGTCAAGAATACAATTTAAATTAAATGTACCTGACATGTTCCATCATAAAGAAAAATAAAGATTTATTTAATAAAGCTTTCTTTAACATGTTAGTTAAAAATACAATCTATACTATGATAATTAACATTACAAAGGAAGATGTCTTATGAACGACACAAAATATGCATAAGCAATATGGCACTTCTTTACACGTGAAACTGCGTCTGCAATCATATTATCTTTTCCCTTGATATGCCCAGCGTGAGTGATGTTGTGTTCCTTCAACATAAAAATCTAGTCTTTGTTTATCAATTTATTAATGAATTTAAAGGGATTGTGATCCCTGAATACAACCATCAGAGGTGGAGCTGAACTAACATACCCTTCAAAGTGTTGCAAAGCGAATATCAAAGCCAAATATTTCTTCTCGACTGTGGAATAATTTCTGTTGTGATAGTTTTTTACGATATTTTTTAAACAGTAAAAAAATCACATTGGATGCTCCACAAAACGTTTGGTCTTCTTTAATCAATACTCCACCAAACCCAGCATCATATGAATTAACATTCATTTTAAATAATTAACTTGAATTTGTAGCTGCCAGAATTGGTGCGTTCTTAAGTATGGTCTTTAATTTATCAAAAACCTCCGGACATTTGTCAGACCAATGGAACTTGGAGTTCTTACTCAACAAATTAGTACATGGTTTATTAATTATGAAAACATTTTAGCAACATTTCCAACTTTTAATTCATCGCAAATTAAAAAGAGTTCACTAAATTTCTCAATGATTATCAAACGGAGCAGGTCAGTGTTGTAACTTAATTTCAGTTAGGAAAATGTATATGATATTAAACCTTTTAGCTTTATAACACGAGAGAGAGAGAGAGAGAGAGAGAGAGAGAGAGAGAGAGAGAGAGGCCGTAAAAAAATTATTAATTTGTTTTGATTTTTAATTTAAACAAACTGAATGATAAAAGATGAAAACATATCCTTTTGAAACCGAGCGGGTTGTAAAACGGGCTGTAAAAAATATTTGCTTGATTATGAATCGATGCTGTGCCGTTTCAGATCCCGACAAATTAGCGAACGGGCGTAATAATGAAGAAATTCTGACAAACATGTATGCCAGATTGCACTTCATGTAGATTTAGTAATGAAGAAATTCTGACAAACATGTATGCCAGATTGCACTACAAGTAGATTTAATAATGAAGAAATTCTGACAAACGTGTATGCCAGATTGCACTACATGTAGATTTAGTAATGAAGAAATTCTGACAAACATGTATGCCAGATTGCACTACATGTAGATTTAGTAATGAAGAAATTCTGACAAACATGTATGCCAGATTGCACTTCATGTAGATTTAGTAATGAAGAAATTCTGACAAACATGTATGCCAGATTGCATACATGTAGATTTAGTAATAAAGAAATTCTGACAAACATGTATGCCAGATTGCACTACATGTAGATTTAGTAATGAAGAAATTCTGACAAACATGTATGCCAGATTGCACTTCATGTAGATTTAGTAATGAAGAAATTCTGACAAACATGTATGCCAGATTGCACTTCATGTAGATTTAGTAATAAAGAAATTCTGACAAACATGTATGCCAGATTGCACTACATGTAGATTTAGTAATGAAGAAATTCTGACAAACATGTATGCCAGATTGCATACATGTAGATTTAGTAATAAAGAAATTCTGACAAACATGTATGCCAGATTGCACTACATGTAGATTTAGTAATGAAGAAATTCTGACAAACATGTATGCCAGATTGCACTTCATGTAGATTTAGTAATGAAGAAATTCTGACAAACATGTATGCCAGATTGCACTACATGTAGATTTAGTAATGAAGAAATTCTGACAAACATGTATGCCAGATTGCACTACAAGTAGATTTAATAATGAAGAAATTCTGACAAACATGTATGCCAGATTGCACTTCATGTAGATTTAGTAATGAAGAAATTCTGACAAACATGTATGCCAGATTGCACTACATGTAGATTTAGTAATGAAGAAATTCTGACAAACATGTATGCCAGATTGCACTACATGTAGATTTAGTAATGAAGAAATTCTGACAAACATGTATGCCAGATTGCACTACATGTAGATTTAGTAATGAAGAAATTCTGACAAACATGTATGCCAGATTGCACTACATGTAGATTTAGCAATGAAGAAATTCTGACAAACATGTATGCCAGATTGCACTACATGTAGATTTAGTAATGAAGAAATTCTGACAAACATGTATGCCAGATTGCACTTCATGTAGATTTAGTAATGAAGAAATTCTGACAAACATGTATGCCAGATTGCACTACATGTAGATTTAGTAATGAAGAAATTCTGACAAACATGTATGCCAGATTGCACTACATGTAGATTTAGTAATGAAGAAATTCTGACAAACATGTATGCCAGATTGCACTTCATGTAGATTTAGTAATGAAGAAATTCTGACAAACATGTATGCCAGATTGCACTACATGTAGATTTAGTAATGAAGAAATTCTGACAAACATGTATGCCAGATTGCACTTCATGTAGATTTAGTAATGAAGAAATTCTGACAAACATGTATGCCAGATTGCACTACATGTAGATTTAGTAATGAAGAAATTCTGACAAACATGTATGCCAGATTGCACTACATGTAGATTTAGTAATGAAGAAATTCTGACAAACATGTATGCCAGATTGCACTTCATGTAGATTTAGTAATGAAGAAATTCTGACAAACATGTATGCCAGATTGCATACATGTAGATTTAGTAATAAAGAAATTCTGACAAACATGTATGCCAGATTGCACTACATGTAGATTTAGTAATGAAGAAATTCTGACAAACATGTATGCCAGATTGCACTTCATGTAGATTTAGTAATGAAGAAATTCTGACAAACATGTATGCCAGATTGCACTTCATGTAGATTTAGTAATAAAGAAATTCTGACAAACATGTATGCCAGATTGCACTACATGTAGATTTAGTAATGAAGAAATTCTGACAAACATGTATGCCAGATTGCATACATGTAGATTTAGTAATAAAGAAATTCTGACAAACATGTATGCCAGATTGCACTACAAGTAGATTTAGTAATGAAGAAATTCTGACAAACATGTATGCCAGATTGCACTTCATGTAGATTTAGTAATGAAGAAATTCTGACAAACATGTATGCCAGATTGCACTACATGTAGATTTAGTAATGAAGAAATTCTGACAAACGTGTATGCCAGATTGCACTACATTTGTTCAGAATATTCGATCCGAAGTTTACTAAGCACACGGTGCATCTAGGAATACTTGAAATATCTATTGCAAGTTGTCATGGAATCACACTATGAGATTTAAAACTGCTTGATGCGCATAATTCAGGAGACTGAATTTGAGCACTTTCATTGACAGCTGCAATACTATAGAGTTCTGTGCTTGTAGTCTTCATCTTGGTATCTGTCAGGCATGATCTCCTCTCGTTTATGTGTAGCAAGTTGTTATCTTGATGCCCATATAGTCGCTCCTGATTCCTTTTAGAGGAGCTACTGCGGTGTGTGTGTGTGGTGGAGGGGGGTGGGGTGGAGTGGGGGGACTTGGGAAGAAGAACTGTTATCCTGAATATCGACATCTACTGATATGTTTCCGACTCGCCGTTTGCTGACGGAGGTCTTATACATATCCTACACATCGTTGACCAGTGGTTTTGCTTTAATGAAAACGCTTGCAATGAATGCCAACACTTTGGAAATATGTACCTATATTACGTATAAAAGGAAAATGAGAACAAATATAACTGTCTAAACACCACTCCACCACCCCCTCTCTCTCTCCCCCTCTCTCTCTCTCTCTCCAAATATACTAACACCATTGCCATAATACCTATGGAAGTAAACGTCCAACGAGTCGCCAGATATATTTGACGATTTGTAAACACTTAAAACAGAAATTCAGGGAGTGATTCATTTCCATTAGGCTTAAGTTTTGTGGCAGGGATTGTAAAAATATCAATACAAGTTTACTGCCAGCGTTATCATGATAGTCCATGACAATAAATTGAAATGTGGTAAACACGGTCAGAAAATGTATAAGGAGGTCCGAAATTTTTCAGTTAGCTTTGAAAAAAACGTATACTTAAATAAATATTCAGTATTATTTTCGTTTCTTAATGTTTGAAACCATCGCAGTATATAGATTTCAGTTTGGGACGAGCAACATAAAAATATACTGACGAACTAAAGGACGACAAACAAGACTTTACTTGTTAAAGTCCTAAAAACTTAACACCCACCCACTGACTGAAGGCGTTGAAGGACATGACGTCCACTAACACCATGAAACGTGTGTAACAAGATAACCGGGTGGGATATTTCGGATTAACAACAGAACACGTTTTGACGACACAGATATATTGTTTAATGTGGCGATTTATACGAGTAGTGGATTATGAAGATGTGTGCGTATTTATAATCCAAATATTGGATCTATTTAACAAAAAACGCACAGTTTCAAAGATGGAAAAAATGTACAAATAAATTTAGGTCAGTAACCCTAAAACACAGGATAAATGATTTCACAAATGATTCAATAATGGAAAGATGAATATAGTTCACTCAAATAGTAAACAATGTAAGCGTTTACACATAGTAAACCAAAAAATGTATTCGCTCAGGTAGCGAAATTATGTCACTAAACAAGAACGGATATACAATCTATCCTTCCAGTCCTGAATACTACACTGGGTCTTACTAACCCAAAATTAGCATACAGCTAAAAATACATGTGTGGAGATGCACTCCGTCACCCGTGCACCATATCCGCTCCACAGCTCCTCCGAATCAATTTCACAACCAATATAGACTCCGGACCCTCGGAATACTATGATCACTTGAAACATTAGACCCTCCGGACACTTGAAATATTAGACGCTCCGGACCCCCTGGTCCTTTGACGGCTCTACAGCTGGGTCACCTTAGTCACTCTTGACACTCCGGACGCTAGACATTAGACGCTCCGGCACCTTAAACGCTCCGGACACACGGACGTTTCTGCACTCTGACAACACCGGACACCCCGGATATTCCTACCATTAAAACTCAGCTGAAAATATACCCGATACAGTGTACTAAACTTGATACAGACATAACGTAAGGACGTTATACATGGTAAGTTAAAAAGATTATATTATAATGGCAATTACAAAACAGAGGTTCAATAGTAAACCTAACCCTGCTTGATAAGACAATAGTAAACAATTCTTTTTTAAAAAATGTAGCTTTACATTACCAATATAAGTCCTGCACTACGTCGCAACAAGAATAAAAAATGCACGCATTATGGTATGTAAAGAAAACTATAACAAACATGCAAAGGCAAATATGGTAATACACTAGTTATCACTTAAAATCCAAAACATTACCTACCCCTACAGCTGGAGTTGTGCGAATCCTTTAAGCAGGCCGCTTGCTGACAAAACCATTAGTATTGTAAAGGTCCTTTACATGTAGTAACGTATTTATACCTTTAGAATTTTCGTTATTCTTTATCAAAGGCACCTTGCACGTGTGGCACAGGACGAATCGTACTCACGATTTCGAAATACATAGACCATATTATAATCACCCTCGGGTATCGTTGTACAGAGAAAAAGAAACGAAACCCGATTACATGTATTTAATTAACAACATTTACACCATTCCGTGACAATACCTCCCCCTTAAAACAAAGTGGTATCACTTTTAGAACAATCACGGAATGTGAACAATGAATCATTATTAAAACTTCCAATTTTCAGACCGAACGAAATGATTTGCTAATTACACCCTACTTAAAAAATCAGCTCCCACATTTTCTGACCCTCGAATTGCCTCGATTCGAAAACTGTATGGTTGCAAAGATAACGCCCAACGCAATCTTGCATTGGTGACCTTTGCTTTATTCAAATATAAAAGCGGCTGATGGTCCGTTTGCAAGGTAAACTCCCTCCCAAAAAGATATGTATGGAATTTCCCTATTCCCCATACTAAACCTAGGCACTCCTTTTCAATCACGGAGTACTTTTCCTCTCTAGGGAGCAATTTCCTACTTGCATAAGCAATGGGCAATTTCATCCCACCTTGCTCCTGTAGCAAAACAGCCCCAAGACCCGTATCGGACGCATCAGTCCTTAGTACAAAAGGTTTATCTATTTCCGGCAACTTTAAAATTGGTGCACTTACCAGTTTGTGTTTTAGAGTGTTAAACGCTTTTTCCTGGCATACACCCCATGAAACTTTATTCGGTTGCCCCTTCCTAGTCAAATCCGTTAATGGGCTGGCAATAGCCGAAAAGTTGGGGACGAATTTCCTGTAGAACCCGATTAGACCTAGGAAAGACCTTACTTGTTTTTTTGTCTCTGGTCTAGGGGCATCCCTGATTGCTCCTATTTTATCTGGATGAGGTTGCAACTGGCCTAGTCCACCTACCAGATGTCCCAAACGTTCCAGACTGGAATACCCTATGCTACACTTAGTAGGCCTAACTGAAAGGTTTGCAATGTGAAGTCTATCGAACAGATCCCGTAATACCTTAACATGTTCATCCCATGTATGCGTGTAAACAAAGATGTCGTCTACGAAGCTGTCGACGTTTTCCGTTCCGTTTAATAATTTGCGCATGAGACGAACGCACGACGCACCGGCGTTGACTAAACCGAAAGGCATAACTTTAAATTGAAACAGTCCTTTGGGAGTCGCGAATGCCGTTAACTCGCGGACATTATCGGCGATGGGTATCTGCCAATATCCCTTGCTTAGATCTAATTTGGAAATGTATTTATGACCTGCCAATTTTGAAAATACACCTTCCATATCTGGCATTGGTTCTGCATCAAATACGGTGATCTTGTTTAATTGCCGAAAGTCGATGCAAAACCGGTTGGTCCCGTCTTTCTTTCTGACTAACACAACGGGGGACGAGTATGGGGAGTTTGAAGGTTCGATCACTCCCTGGTCTAACATTTTCATCACTTCTTCGCTGATTGTCTCCCGTGCATTAAAGGGTATCGGATATCCTTTAATCCCGATAGGCTCAGTGGTATTCAATTTGATCTCGTGTCGAATTAGACCCGTACAGCCTGGTCTGTCCGTGAACACATCTGGATATTTGGACAAAACCTCCATAATCTGTGTACGTTGACCCTCCGATAACTCAGGGCATACATTTATCTGGTCAATACTTTCTTTACCAACGTCCATGGGGTATTCAAGGGGTATTTCTGTGCTGGAGACGAATTCCGCTTCGTCACCAGACCTATCCTCTATCACCGCAACGCATACTACATTCAAAATCCCTTTATCAATCGTTTGTCCAGGTCTCGCTACGTAGAGTTTAAGCATATTGGCATGAAATGTCTTGGACTTCCCCTCCATATCAATGATATAATCCATTTCGCCTTTCACCTGTCTGACTTCATATGGCCCTTTCCATTGGACTAGCAGCTTGTTGTTATTCGTTGGGAGAAGCACCAACACTTGATCGCCTACGTCAAATTTTTTACTCCGAGTTCCTCGGTTGTAGTACTTGGCGTACCTACGACTAGATTTCGCGAGTTCGTCTTGCGCCATTTGACAAGTACTTTCTAATCTTTCGCGTAAATCAACTACGTAATGGTATGTGGTCTTAACTTCTTCATCCGCGACCTCGTCTGTCCACAGTTCACGAAGTATGCGCATAGGACCACGAACTGTCCTACCGTACAATAGTTCAAACGGGGAGAAACCCAAGCTTTCCTGAGGAACCTCACGATATGCGAACAGAAGGGCGTTCATATATCTATCCCAATCCTTCGGTCTTTCCGCACACATTCTCCGCAACATTTGCTTCAATGTGCCGTTGAATTTCTCGACCAATCCATTGCACATAGGATGGTAAGGTGTTGTGCGTAACTGTTTAAGGGACAACAACCTACTAATTTCTGCCATAAGATCTGAGGTGAATTGCGCTCCACAATCCGTAAGAACCTCTTCGGGCACTCCGACCCTGCTGAACATGTCTACGAGCGCTTCGGCTACACGTTCGGTTTCAATTGATGGCAAAGCTATGGCTTCTGGATATCTGGTAGCGTAATCTACCAGTGTCAAGATGTATCGGTTTTTCCGATCTGTATGCGGAAATATTGGTCCCACAATGTCGATGGCTACTCGTTTGAACGGAGTATCTATCAAGGGCATCTGACCTAACGGTACTCTAGTTACCCTGCCCTTAGAGATCGTCTTCTGGCAAACGTCGCACGAGCGACAGAACCGCGCTATGTCGCTATTGACGCCAGGCCAATAAAATTCTCTTAATACCCTATCCGTTGTTTTCTTTACACCTAAATGACCTGCCATACTCGACTCGTGCGCAACCTTTAATACATGTGCCCTAAATTTCTGGGGAACCACTAATTGCAAGAACTTCCTATCCGATGTAGAGTATTCCCTGTACATTAAACCCTTTCGAACAAGGAATTTAGAGGAACCCCCGTTCTTACACTTTCTCACGGTACCCGTTAATGCCTTCTCAGAGGTTGCACGTAAAGACGCGTCACATTTTTGCTCATTTTGGAATTCTTCGCGGGATATATCAGTAATAGCTTCCGGTACTTTTAACTTACGCAAAGGTTTATTTTCCTCCTTTACCTGAGCCCTAGTTTGCACTGCCTGGATGATAGGGAATCGGAAATCCGTTATGGTTGGAAGTCTAGAACCCGGTACGTTGCCAATCGTCAGTTCATAGATCGGGTTGGCTACGCATAAAGCTTCCACAGTCCCGGTCAAAAAAGGTGTATCTATCATTATCCTTGCAACTGGAACGTGGTCGATTGTCTGGTCAAGCAACATGCAAGGTGATTTAAACCCAAGCAATTGATCATCGCGGACTAAGCTCCGTTTCACGACTACAGTAGTGCATCCCGTGTCTCGTAGAACGGTGACTTCTTGTCCGTTAACAGTGCCGTTTGCGGTCGGCACCCGTGCCTCTGGAAAAATACACGTGCCGATTGATCGGATCACATCGCGACTGGTCTCTGAACGCACCACCGGTTCACGCACCGCTTTCCGCTTAACTTGCTGGGAAACATTAAGTTTTCCATTTACCGATCTTCTGCCTTTAATGGCTACCGCTACTTTCTGGACTGGTCCCTTCCGTTTAGGACAATAGTGGGAGATATGACCCACTTCCTTGCAAATGAAACATTGCATGTCACTCCGCTTCCCCTGGTTACTCCTACCAGATTTTTCAGGTTCCCTGGGTTTTCTGTCGTTGACCTGATTCCCACCTTTGACATCTCGCGTGATGACATTCTGCGAACCTCCCCGAGCTTCGGCGAACAAATCCGCCTGTGTGGCCATTTCATGTACATTTGTGAAGGATCTTTCCTTCAAGAATAAATATAACTCCTTGCCACAAGTTGTTAACAATTGGTCACGAAGCAAGAAATCGACAAGACCCTCAAATGTCTTGACGACTTTACCACATTCCACCCATCGCTGCAAATAATTGCAAGTCCTACTGACGAACTGGGTGAATGTTTCGCCTCTCTCTGGTTTACTATACTTAAACTTCTTGCGAAACCCTTGCTCGGTTAGTTCATATTTCTTGAGAAGTGCCTCTTTCAACACGGGGTAATTGAGCGAATCGGCCGTGGATAAACGCGAATACACGTCTAACGCTTTACCTTTCAATAACGCGCTAAGATGGAGCGGCCAATCGTCTTTCTTCCATTTTTGTACCGTAGCATACCTCTCGAACCTATTTAGATAACTATCCATATTATCTTTATCGTCTTCAAATGGGGGCAATTTTGGACCTCTCAGTTTAACATCATGTTCCCCCTCTTTTTTAGCTTGCAATAGCTCAGAATTTCTTAGATATTCCTTCTGCCGATTTCTATCTTCCCCTTCTAACTTCTCCCTCTCTGCTTCCCTTTCCCATTCTATTCTTTCCCTCTCAGCCTGTTTCTCTAGTTCAATCTTACCCTTCTCTAATTCTATCATTTCCCTCTGGGTTTCCCTTTTTTCCCTTTCTATTTTGTTGTTCCCTTTCAAATTTTTCCCTTTCTAATTCCCTCTCCTTTAATCTTTGGTCCCTCTCCCGGGTTTGTTTTTCACGAACGAAATTTCCAAGGGACTCCCCCTCATAACCAAACTGTTTCCCCAGTTCTACCAGTTCTTTCATAGAAGACATTTCAAAAGTTTGGTGGTGACCAACCTTAAAGTGCAGTTTTATACAAAACACGTAATTACCACAAACCGTATTTTCTTTCACGAAATGCAACAAAAATATTAAATACAAAAAATAAAGTAATATTAGGTATCTACCTAACCTTGGTGCTTTGTCAAGCGCATCTGAAACACACAAAAAGCATACAAATATAATAAAACAATTTCAGTGCTCTGTTATATCCGAAATGATCCCACTTCTGACACCATTTGTAACAAGATAACCGGGTGGGATATTTCGGATTAACAACAGAACACGTTTTGACGACACAGATATATGGTTTAATGTGGCGATTTATACGAGTAGTGGATTATGAAGATGTGTGCGTATTTATAATCCAAATATTGGATCTATTTAACAAAAAACGCACAGTTTCAAAGATGGAAAAAATGTACAAATAAATTTAGGTCAGTAACCCTAAAACACAGGATAAATGATTTCACAAATGATTCAATAATGGAAAGATGAATATAGTTCACTCAAATAGTAAACAATGCAAGCGTTTACACATAGTAAACCAAAAAATGTATTCGCTCAGGTAGCGAAATTATGTCACTAAACAAGAACGGATATACAATCTATCCTTCCAGTCCTGAATACTACACTGGGTCTTACTAACCCAAAATTAGCATACAGCTAAAAATACATGTGTGGAGATGCACTCCGTCACCCGTGCACCATATCCGCTCCACAGCTCCTCCGAATCAATTTCACAACCAATATAGACTCCGGACCCTCGGAATACTATGATCACTTGAAACATCAGACCCTCCGGACACTTGAAATATTAGACGCTCCGGACCCCCTGGTCCTTTGACGGCTCTACAGCTGGGTCACCTTAGTCACTCTTGACACTCCGGACGCTAGACATTAGACGCTCCGGCACCTTAAACGCTCCGGACACACGGACGTTTCTGCACTCTGACAACACCGGACACCCCGGATATTCCTACCATCAAAACTCAGCTGAAAATATACCCGATACAGTGTACTAAACTTGATACAGACCTAACGTAAGGACGTTATACATGGTAAGTTAAAAAGATTATATTATAATGGCAATTACAAAACAGAGGTTCAATAGTAAACCTAACCCTGCTTGATAAGACAATAGTAAACAATTCTTTTTTAAAAAATGTAGCTTTACATTACCAATATAAGTCCTGCACTACGTCGCAACAAGAATAAAAAATGCACGCATTATGGTATGTAAAGAAAACTATAACAAACATGCAAAGGCAAATATGGTAATACACTAGTTATCACTTAAAATCCAAAACATTACCTACCCCTACAGCTGGAGTTGTGCGAATCCTTTAAGCAGGCCGCTTGCTGACAAAACCATTAGTATTGTAAAGGTCCTTTACATGTAGTAACGTATTTATACCTTTAGAATTTTCGTTATTCTTTATCAAAGGCACCTTGCACGTGTGGCACAGGACGAATCGTACTCACGATTTCGAAATACATAGACCCTATTATAATCACCCTCGGGTATCGTTGTACAGAGAAAAAGAAACGAAACCCGAGTACATGTATTTAATTAACAACATTTACACCATTCCGTGACAACGTGGCCAGACGATCACCAGAATGATGCTGACAGAGATGGATCCAATACTGGCCAGACATTTAGCTCCCCTGAAGGCTTGCTGTACGTCCATTAGGGTGGCCTGTCATCCAAACGATGTACTCTTCTAAAATTAAATCCCTGCAGACAAAAGTAAATAAATAAACGCTAACAATAGGTGATGACATTGTGTAAAATTTGTCTAACAATAAAACGTAATGCCAGTTGTTTTTACCTTGAATGATTAGAAGAAGAAAAAATTAGAAAAAATAAAACAACTACAAAATAATGTTGTAAAACAATAGCTGAAAAAATTCTAAACAAAATTTGATCAAGTAGATGCATTAGCTGAAACTGGTGAATTAGATTTAAAAAAATGATATTGATAATGCATTCTTACAATGTTCTATACAAACTGTGTTCCAGGAGCAGTTATTAGAAGAATTTTAAATACAGCTAAAAATATTGCTTGGAGGAAAATGAATATTCCCTAAAAAAATATATATCCCCATATTGGGTGATTACTGGATTATATATAATATTAATGGTAGGGAGTATGTATGTATGTGTGTATGTATGTATGTATGTATGTATGTATGCATGTATGTATGTATGTATGTATGTATGTATGCATGTATGTCTTTTCCACGGATTTTAACACTATAGTATATTTGAAAATATACCCGTGACTGATAACCGGTTAGCTAAGAACACTTTTAAGTCACATTCTTGAAGATTTAGATTAACAATCATAATAGTTCAAAACACAAGACTGTATCCTTCTCAATTTAATAATTCAATTTTAAAACCGATTTTTTTAAAGTGGGTCGCAGTTGCTAATAGGTATTGTTTAAAACGCATTGTATAGGGCCTACATTGCATCCCGTGATAGCTGTCAAAAGTTAGTGTTTCCATACTTTGAATGCAGAATATATTATTTGCTCGCCGTCGATCTTTGCTTGCTCTAGGCTGGTCGCTTGGCTTGTGGAGAAACAGTTTCCATCCACAATCCACAATCCGTATAGACCCAGATCTGCTAACCCAATTATAAGATGGCAGATCTAAGCTGTTCGAAGTTGAGTGCGCTCTGTTGGGTACATACATACAAAATCCAAATATACATGTCTTTTAACTTTGAAACAGATGAAGAAAAGAAATTTCGACCAATGTCAGCTGCGGCGAGATATATTAACATCAATGCAATGATATTAATGTTTGTGGCGGATGGAACAACACGTTCAACTTTTCCAAAGAAATACAATACTTGTAACATCTTCCGAAATGATAATTAATTCTTTTGTAGGATTTCGCTTAATTCGTCTCGACTGATACAGTTGTAACACCGTAGCATTATTAAGGTTCTGTCATATGTAACACCAATAACTGCTGTTTCATTTTTCTGCCGCCGAAGGAAGAATTTTGTCATTATTTCCGTTGGTCAACATTAAGTTAACGGAAATATCTTTTTCTTCTGCCTCAGAGAAACATATTCTTATTGCATGTTCAAGTTCGAAACGATTGATGATTCTTGCTTTTTCGTGAAATCTAACGTTGTTTATTTTTATTATTTTAATAAATTAGATAAAATTAATTACAACATGAACATCCTTGAAAGACTCGCGCTTATTTACCACACACCAAGTAAAGTTTTTGAAAAAAATCATCCTGGCCAGATCCAGAAAAACTGAGTGAGACTTTGTCGTCGACGACGATGACGATAACGATTACAGCGAAATTGTAACTGTTTTCGATAAAAATGCATACAGTAAATCAACAACTGGCAGATATGATGTCAAATATCACATTGTAAAATTATATCGAAATTCGATACAAGTTCAGCAACAAAGTATACAATTCGATTTTGTGTTTGTTAAGGTTTTCAACTTATGTCGGCGGTGTTTCCGCAAGCGCCAGATCGAAAATCGTAATATATATCGTTATGCAAGCCAGTAAAGTGTAAATCGGTCTAGCTCAAATGCGAAGAAATTTACAAAAATATTATTTCACAATATTGCTGGTTAGTATCCAACTGTTAAATTTATCGCTGTAACCTCACCACTTGACAATACCTTTATTGCCACGTTTTTTGATTACTCTTTCGATAACAAGATACATCTTGATCTGTTTTCTGTAGTTCTTGTTCTTGAAAATCTACCAATAACTGGTTCGCCTGACAAATCTTTTAGCGCGTACATTACATGCATTGTCATTAAAACTTTATCAACGACAAACTATTTCTTCGGTCCAGTTCAGAGTAAATCATTTTTTCAAGTATATTTTGTGTCCAAGAAATTCTAACACGATCTCCGATCTTAAATTTATGACGACGGTACATATTTTGATTTGCAAGTACTAGATTTTTAATTGCATCGTAGATCTGTGTTTCGTGATGTTGTAATCAGATACTACTTTTTGCAAATCATCAATATATGTGTTTGTGCTTTTAGCTGTCAGATGTTTGTGGATCATTTCGTTTAGTGTACGATTAAATAATTCAACAATTACGCCCTTTCCCTCATTACCCGTAACATATGTTTTAATGTTACTTTGTTTTAGAAAATATTCGAATTTGTTATTAAAAAAACTCTGCGTCGTGAGCAGTCCAAATTTTAATTGTTTTCTTTCTGTGCTAACGATACTTTTTTTAACGCATCAACTATTGATGTTGCTGTTTTATCGGCAACAAGTGTAAAGAACGCGAATTTGCTAAAAACATCAGTAACATTACACAGCCATTTGTTATTATTATTAAACCAAGCAAGATTTGACACATCTCCTAGATCTATCGCCCAAATATCGTTAACAGTACTCGCAACAACCTTACGTCGAGGTAATTGTTTTAGGTTTGTGTAATTCCGTTGCATGCTCCTGCATTACATGCTTCTCTCTGAGCGTGTCTCTTCCGAGCGGGGCTTTATCAACCCCAGTCTCTCCGAGACCAAACTTTGTTCCAATTAGTCCTTGCACTAGTTGTCGGACACTACTCTCTCTAATTTCGTTATGCTTCATATCATGTAATTCGTTTAGCATTATTTTATCACAGTCTGATTTTGAGTTCTCTACACGAACGTTATCAGGACGCTCTATAGCACGATAACAAATATCGTGGTGCACTGCTATTGCATCAACATGATTGTAAGACTCTTGTCCAGGCAGCGTATTGTCGTTCTAGTCCAACTGTTTATCTAGCGGATTATACGGCCCAGCGTATTTGTGTCCAGGCAATATCCAGTAGCCACGTTGTTTTGGTAACTTACCTAAATGTTTGTCGATGTCAATGCCGGCGCCAATTACGTCTCGGCTATTGCAGGATTTACAATACTTAAGAATTTTATCTTGTTCGATACAAAGATCCTTGTCACTATTACAATTAGATGCCTCACTTTTCCTTTTTATTTTTTAATCATCGACAAGAATAACTCCGTTTATTGCCAGTAGAATTATTCCAGATCACGACGACGAAGTAGTTGACTTTGTCGCCGCTTCTGTATCTGTCAGGTTTTGTTTGAGGAACATACTTTTCTTATTGCCTCAATATCACAGATACTTTTTAGCATCATTCTGTTGTTTTTGTTGTGTTTTTCTTCTTCTTCTTTTCGCTCGTCTGTGTTAGACGTTTTAGTTTTGCATATGAGACAATATGTTGTCATGTTTTTGACTTTCACACAAAATTAATCGCAGGCAATATTTTGCCTGCGAAATTAATCACCAGGTTATCATTGTTTACACCTGGATATTTGTTAAACAGTAAAATAGACCATCTTCCGAACAAATATTACTCAATAGTATCCACAAGCAGACGTTCCAACTGGCTGTAGATGGTTAGAAGAGTAATTTTGTGTGGTGTTTTTTGTGTTTGTTTCTAATATATTTGTTGATGACATCACTTGGAGGAAGTCCAAATGAGTCGAAAGAATTGTCATTGCAAACAGTTATCCAGTGAATGTCGGATCCGTCATTTAAATCTTATATATTAATTACACACGAGTAACCTACTGGTGCTCTGGATAATTCGTCTTTGGAATATACTCCGTGAATTTTGTTATACTGATTTTAGTTTGCTAAGTATATCGAAATCGCCCCTGATTTTAGCGTCTTGTTCCACGGCCTATTCCGAGCAGGTTTGGAAGGAGACCACTGGCTAACCCTATTAAAAGTGGAGCAAATAGAATAATTCCTCCTTGTTCTAATTTTCATGTTGTCCTCTATTTGTGGTTGGCTTTATTTTAGCCGAGTGCGACGCTTTTTCAGTTTCTGTTTTGCGGTTGTCATTTTTATATTCATTTGCTAGATAAAAATGAAAGTTCAAAGAACTTCAAGTTCGACTATACAATTTATTTGATACCATCACCGGAGACAACTCTCTTGAGATTGCTTTTTTAGTTACTCCCGATAATGCACAAGATTCTGGTGCGAGTCCTAGTGTCCCTAGTACAGGTATTAGTTTTGGTAATACAGTTCTGGCTATTGTGTTATCTCAAATTTGTTACAGCTAATCTTATTGAATTTCCATTTGCAGCTGCGTAAGCATCAGCAGGATTAGCGATAAGATTATTGGTATCTGCACCAGCAGCACCATCAGCAGTACAAAATTCGCATGAGATAGCAACTCCAGATCCAGTGTCCTTAAACCATATCATGTTTTTTTGTCTTTGATCGTGAATAATCGTTGCTGAACGAAACCATGTTAAGAATTGTGCTTGCAACAGGCAAGTGCGTTGAAATATCTTCTCCAGTTTGATCGGTCAAATGGTATCGTGCGCTTCTAAATAAGCTCCAGCCGTTATTGACAAGTGCAATATCAGTATCAGCTACGATCATACCACCAGCTGCAGCTAATATTTGCCCACATACATCAAGTACGGCCTTGTGCGGTAAAATAAACATGTCTTCATCTTGTGTAACAAAAATTCTGAAGCCGGCTTTAATTGGTTCGTTTGAGTTTTCATCGAGATACTCAATATACTCAAATTCAGTTGCGACATCGTCGGTGTCATATTCTTCGGTAAGATCAAGCTAATTTTTAACTGACATTTTTATCAATCATTGTCACGTAGAAGTACAAGTCTGAAAGACTAGAAAGCAGAAATTAATCACACTAGAACGCCTCAATCACTGATTCAATACGTTTTGTTTTCCTTCCTAGTTTTCGTATTATTTCTACTCCTCGAGGTGATAACAATTGTTTTAGTTGCAATCATTTCCTGTTTAGTATCTGCCGTTGGTGCAATTGTTGAAATTGCTTCTGCAATCGGCTTTGGTTTTATCTTGTCGGCGATCTTTTGTCCGACCGTAGTTCCGGCTGCAGATGTCGCTCCAGTAGCAAATGCTTTTGACAAGTCTATTACAATAAGTGTAGCGTTATGCGCGATTCCTGATATATTTTCAACAATCTTAGAAAATATATTTCCAAAGAGACCTCCCACGAGTTTTCTTCGGTAAACTTTTGTCGCTCATGTCGAAGCAATTTTTTTTTAGCAAATCAATTTTTTGTTTATCCATTATTATTTCAGTACGCTTTGTAAAATTTAGCCTTCACGGTCTACACAAATTTAGTCTTACCCAAGATGATTAGATATACCACAGCGAAACATTTTCTTTGGATCACGCGCTAGTTTATCAGATAAAAGGTTGTATTTCTCTTTGTTTGCTTGATGATACAGCTCAGTAAACTTGTCTTTTGTAATATCACCATATTGATCGTTTGCAATATTTCACACATTGTTATGTTTTTAGAATCGTACAAAACATAACAAGAAAAAGTGAAGACAACAAACTTTGTAAAATTTAAAAAAATATTCTATTTCCCTCAACAGACAAGGTAAAAATTAGAAGAAAAAACTTAGGTTTTACGAATAAAATCCAAAAATAATCCAGGAACTTCTCAAGTGTTAAGGCACGAATCATTATTCTTTATCAAAACATCAATAATAAATTTAGCTACGACGCAAAAGAGATGTGGCCAATCCTCTGGAAAAACCTAGTTGATACATGTAATTTGTCATGTACTCCAAGTATGGCTCGATTTAACTTTATAAATATTACTCTGAGAAAGAATAATAAAAAATATGTTCTTTACAACAACTCTTACTGGTTCTGAATCAAGGCTAGGAACTCGGTCAGCATTAGATACAAAGTTTCTATTATTATTTGTTTACTACTGAATTCAATTTCTCGACAAAGTCAAATCCAGTAAATAAAATTACATTACAATAACATGTAATGGAATGGAAAAATAAATAAAACTAACAAATAATTAAATTAAGAGGAGAACAAAATTCAGTTAGATAAGGAAGAAAGAATGAGAGAGACAGATGCAAATGCAAAGAGAGAATGAAGAGAGGGCATTAGATTTAGAAGAAGAGAGATAGAGCTAGCAAGTGAAATACACGTTCGCACTTCACATACGAATTCAGATTTCGATATTGCTAAGAATGTTAGGTTAGTGCCAACTTTTAGAGGAAAAGATGTAGACAAATATTTTCCTTATTTTGAAAACGTTGCTAAAAATTTGAAATGACCTAAGGAACATTGGACTTATTACAGTGTGCACTTTTTGGCAAAGCCCGAGACATCTGTGCATCCATGTCAGTACGGCAAACTGCTGACTATGATCTGATTAAGGAATGTAGCCTAAGGGATATAAGTTAGTCCATGAGGCTTATCGGCAAAATTTCAGCAACTATGAAAAAGAAGCTGGACAAACTCATGTCGAATTTGCAAACGAAAAAGAGCAGTTATTTGATTGATGGTGCTTAGCCAAGGAAAACGTATTACTTGAAGAGTTCAAGAACTGTGTCCGTACTGACATACACATTTATCTTGATGAGCATAAGGTCGAAACCTTGGAAAAAAACTCGTGCTGCTGACGAATATTCCTTAGCTCATAAAGTTCATTTTGTAAATAAGACTTCTACTCAGCAGTCGTATGGTAGAAAAGTATTTCAGCCTAATAAAAGCCCTTCTAAATCTCAGTTTTGCACAAATTTTAAAATTCAAGCTTCTGAGAAGCTTGATCAAAATCGATGTCTCATTCTACGTGTGCCTATTGCAAGAATAAAGGACACGTTAGTTCTGATTGCTACAGATATAAAAAAAGCATCATAATCAAGACAGGCCTAATCCAAATGCTCTTATTTCTCAGAGGTCAAGGTCACAGTCATGTATTGAAAGCAATATATTTGTTGGGTCTAATAAACCCGTATTTTTTATTATGGAGCACTGTGAACCATTCATGGCAAAGGGTTATATCTCACTCATGGGTAATTTGGCCAATCCCATCCCTATTACAATTTTAAGGGACACAGGAGCTTCTCAGAGTCTTTCATTATCAGGTACTTTGCCTTTCTCATAGAAGTCTTCTTTTAATTAGAGTGTTTTTATTCAGGGAGTAGAGTGCGGCTTTTCTCTTCATTTTGTAAATTTGTAGTCAGACTTGGTCTCAGGACCCGTGGCACGCAGAACAGTGTCTGCTTTACCCGTTGAGGGCATTCATTTATTACAAGGCAATGACCTAGCTGAAGATAAGATTATGGTCTATCCACTTGTAACTGACAAGCCCTGTTTGGATCAAAAACATAATCCAGTTTGCAAAACAGATCCCTGATTTAAACCCAGCTTGTGCAGTTACTAGACATATGGCAAAGAAGGTTATTAAGAATGACGTTTATTAGGAAAGTATTCCTTTAACTGACATATGTATTGGTCAGGCTTTTGATGAGGTCCCTTTGAATCCTTGTTTGGATCAATCAAAAGGTATTGATCACAGTTATCCTATTTTAACTACTCATTCTCTTTATTCCAATCGGGTTGGTAAACGACAAAGACTTGTTGTCGAACAGGAAAAATGTCCTGAGATCTTCTATTTGTTTTCAAAGGGCCATAAGTGAAACTGAAACCAATGAAGTACCTGTCTGTAATTTCATTAGAAATGGAATTCTTATGAGAAAAGGAAGACCTCACAAGGTATCTGCTGGTGACGAGTGGTCAGTCTATTATGAAATTGTAGTTCCAAAATCGTACAGACAGAAATTCTTAGTCTGCACTATTAAACTCCTTTGGCTGGTCATGCAGGAATTAATAAGACTTATCACGTGATTTTGACTCACTTTTACTGGCCAACAATCAAAATTGATGTTTGTAAATACTGTAGATCTTGTCATACTTGTCAAATGGTAGGAAACCTCAATCAGCAGATACCTTAAGGATAATATGCAACCTATTCCTGCATTTGACGAACTATTTAGCAGAATAATGGTAGGCTGTTTTGGTCCCTTACCTAAGACAAAAGTCAGGTAGCCAATACTTGTTGACCATAATGTGTGTATCAACAAGGTTCCCAGAGGCAACTCATTTGAGGAATATTAAATTTAAAACAATGGTAAAAGCTTTGATAAAGTTATTTTACTCAATTTTGCCTTCCCAAATCTGTCCAGTTTGATCAAGGCTCAAATTTTCGATCTGTAACTTTCCAGCTGATTACGCTTTAACTTGTTCCAGAGCAATTCAAGTCAAAAGTGAAATTATTTTTGACAGAACTTCAATGGAGAGAACTTTTGAGTTTGGTAATAGAGTTCTGTCTCTCTTGCTCATTCTTCAACATTTTCTTCAGATTAGATATTACGGCCCTTACAAAGCTAAGAAGAAAATGAATGAGTTAAACTATTATGATAGTATTCCTGGGATCTAAATAAATTACAGGAGTACCAGTATATTGATAGAGATAGCCATGTTAGTCACGCAGTTAATTTAGTTGTACCTGTCCCATTCAATGAGGATTTTAGTGAAGAAATGCTATCGGTCTATACTGATTTTGGAGTGACAAATCTTCGGAGTTCAGAAATTATGGATAATTTGCTCCAGAAACTTTAACATTTGGAACAAAAAGAAAGGAATGAACTTAAACAGTTATTATTGGAATATGCGCACTTATTTCTAGATGTTCCTACAAGAAAAAACAAACATTTCCATGACATTGAAATTGTGAATTCCATACCTATGAAACAAGATCGGTACAGGATGAACCCTCTCAAACATTAATACTTGAAAACATAAATTTAGCATCTGCTAGAGCCCAGTAAAAGTGACTGGAGTTCACCATGTATACTTGTTCCGAAACCAGATAAAACGTTTCGCATGTGCTCTGATTATAGGAAGGTAAACAGAGCTCTGGAAAACACCAACTGATACATGTTATTTGTCACGTACTCCAAGTATGGCCTCGAATTAACTTTATGAATCTTACTCTGAGAAAGGATAATAAAAATAGTTTTAAAAACTTTATTCAATAAGTATATAAGTCAGATAAATAATATTATCTCAAAGGTATATATATATATATATATATATATATATATATATATATATATATATATATATATATATATATATATAAGAGATAATATTATCATGTCAAATTCCAACTTAACAAAAAAAGTTGCAAGTTATCTTGTTATAAATTTAGAGGCTGGTTAGTTGACAAATCTTTTTACAGTAAGAAACCTTGCCTTAGCTTATTCGATTTTAAGTCTGCACATCGCTCTCAAAAGCTACGAACTTGATGTTCTAGCATCAGCTATGGGATTCATTGATAATTTTAGTGATTATAAATGTCTTTTAAACTACACAACCTTTTACTACATTGACGACATATTTATAATATTTTCCTAGTTAAAAAGAATTAGGTTTTAACAGATGAAAGATACAAAGATCAAACATATACGACACTTACAGAGATTTTCTTAAGGACCCCCAAAAAATAAAATGTTTTATGATGTTATTGACGTAATTTTATTATTAGCCATTTAAAATTTTCTCATGCCTGATTATTAGAATGAAAATAAGAAACAAATCATCGATTTCAGTCATGTGTCAGAAAATATTCCAAAATCAGGTGTTGACCCAAAAATGCAATGTTACAAGCTTTATCATAAAATTCTTTGGTGTGTAAAAAAAAAGCTACAAATATTATAGCAGAATACTTCGGGTGATATCATATTTACCACTGCTAATGACTGGCTCTTGTATAATTTCAAGCGGATCATCATTAAACCCGTATTTGTTAATGATATCCGGTGTTGGTGTTTCTCTTGCAACAGCGTGTACAAAAAATAAGTCTCGACTTATTACTTATAAAAAGTACTTGATCAGATACGATCTTATCTGCGCGGTGTAAAATACGAGATGGACGATTTCATGCGTGAGATACGAGATGGACGATTTCATGCGTGAGATATGAGATGGACGATTTCATGCGTGAGATATGAGATGGACGATTTCATGCGTGAGATATGAGATGGACGATAATTCGTGAGATACGAGATGGACGATAATTCGTGAGATTCTTATTCTTGACAGTATGCTAACATAAATTCTCCAGATGAGAGCTAACAGGTATGAAAAAATATTATCCAAAAAAAGTATGGTGATGGTGAGTCAAATAAATAAAATGTTGTCTAAACTTTAAAAATAAATTTTGTGTAAATTTAGAAATATATTTTGTCTAAGCTTTAGAAATATCATTGCCAAAAAGAACATCAATCATATTGTCGATAAATCGCAATGGGTCAGATGTCCAGCCTCTTATTCTTTCATCATCTTTTTCGGCAAACAATCACATCGATCCATGTTTATTTGCAAGTGATAATTATTGTTTTTAATACAATCGCTTATCATCTTAGAATCAATTCCAGTATACATCAAAGCTGAATTTATTGAATCAAATCTTTTTAAAAAAAATCTATTTGTCAGATTAAATCAAACACTCTTTATTAGCGTTTTATAAAAATCCATCTCCTGTTGGGTATTCTATTGTTTAATATAATTTTGTCTAAACTTTAGAAATAATCTGGCAAATCAAATTGTCTAAACTTAGGAAAAATAAATTTTCCGAACTTTCGGAAACAGTAGGCCTTTGGTAGTCATAGCTAGAAACCTCAGAAAGCTGAGATCGTACTTGTATGGAGGTTTGTTTGCTCAAGGGATAGAACAGTCAAAACGTCGAAATTGTACTGGTTTGGATGGGTTTGTTTTATGTCCAGGAGCTAGACACCCCTCTTTCTGTTACTACACATAATGAAGCTTTTCATTGCTGTATGCTGTAGTAGTTGACCTTAAACTTAAATACTAACTTGTTAAGGGAAACGCTCATTACTTGAGTGCTAAACAGTGCTGTCTCTGCAAAATAGTCACAATGAGTTATATGTAACCATGTGGCTCTGCATATTAGACACAATAAATGCTTTGTAACTCGGGTGTCTTTGCAGACTTGTCTGATATTTTCCATTTGGTAATAATACAGCAATTCCGATACCAATCAAGCCTCATTACACAGGTCACCTCTCTCAATAGCTAGGCTTTTAAGTCCCATAGTGTTTCATAGGCGCAAGTAGAAAAAAGAAAACGTTCGGGCATAATGTATTCATGTTTCTATTTACATACTATACTGAATGAATAGAATAGGAAGGGGTATGACTCGTTAACATCACGTCATGATTACTAAACGACTTGCACATGATCACTCGATGTTAATAATGTCTGCAAAGCTTTATGGCTATTTATCGAAAGTAATGGGTCAAACTATGAACTTAGAAATGACCGTATTTGGTACATGCCTTTAGTACGAACAAAGGATATGACTTGAAAATCGCACTGTAATGTGATGACATTGACAGGCACCTGCTTACCCAGTTTGACTCGATTTCGGTGGAATTGTTTTTCTTAAAAATACTTATATCTTTGTTACTTTACACAGCCATCTAAGACGAGGATAACATGTGATATAGACATCTCTAGAAGACTTCTGCCCTCACATAACATGAAGAAAGCAGTAAGACCCATGCGTGCACAGTTGTCTATTGGCAAGAAGCCAGGAAATGGACCGCTGAAAGATAGAACTTTGTATCTGATGATCTGCACAGCCAAGGATAAAAATGGAACCAAGTATTTGGCAAGTCAAAAAGTGTATTGTTTTTAAACCTGTTTGAAAAGATAAATAGAGACGATAGCAATAACAGTTGTACAATATCAACAATTTGTGCTATTTCGAGCACATTTTATTTTTATGCAGATTATCTTTCAAACAAGGTCAATGGTCCCTGATGCAGCAATCAGCTCTCTGAATGCACGTTTTAATCTACTCACGTCCCCGAGGGCGGAACATTTTTGGATAGGGTTCATTGTTTTCATTTGGAGTATCTAATACAAATATACTGCGTAGCAAAATTTTGTCTGCATATTGACACCTTTTCAAGCACAAGACCCAAAAAACATTATGTGATTAATCAGATGTGTTATGGCCATTTGCATGGTAGGGGATTATCAAGGACTCCTGCAAATTATGTGGCTTTCTAAAGATCAATAGAAAATTTACCACCGCCTATTGTGTAGTCTATATTGTCTGCTATCTTCTTTTAAGTGTTTGTTGTCAGTTTGGTTGTGCGAGTTGAAAAATTGCCTTTAATTTAATAATGATCAAAAATGATCTAAAAAATTGTATTCGTTTATTGTATTATAGAACGTATAGCTCACACCACACTGAATTCTTGGATTCTGTGATTTGGTACAAGGCTCCGATGATTTTCATGGAGACTACATGTTTGAAGCAAGGAGTTGTAGATGCTCAGTTTTAAAAATCAGTTGAAATCTTTGCAACTGTTAATTTAAATGTGATTCATTTTGCCACAAAAGTCAAATAAAACTCAAATGGTACACTTAAATAAAAAATAATGTGCAGACAAAAAGGTTAAAATGAAATGTGACAGTTGTGGAAAGCTGAAAGAAATGGAAAAGAGGTGAAAGAGAAGAACCAAACAAAAGTATCAGATTTAAGGAATGAACATACAATATGACAATGGACATTATTAATTATCTTAAAACTATGTAAAGAAAATAATTGATGATGACGCAGATTTAACCCAGAGGAGAACTTGGTTCAACATAAGATCCACCGAAGACGTCAGTGGGATTTTTGTTTTACACTTTAAGCAATATAGTTGAAAATATCCAACTGATGTTCTTATGGTGTAATAATAGAAACCGTACCATCAGTCGTATTTACTACTGTACATTAAGATAGACACCGTACTATCAGTCGTAATTACTACTGTATATTAAGATAGACACCGTATTATCAGTTGTAATTACTACTGAACATTAAGATAGACACCGTAATATCAGTCGTATTTACTACTGTACATTAAGATGGACACCGTACTATCAGTCGTATTTACTACTGTACATTGAGATAGACACCGTATTATCAGTCGTATTTACTACTGTACATTAAGATAGACACCGTACTATCAGTCGTATTTACTACTGTAGATTAAGATAGACACCGTACTCTCAGTCGTAATTACTACTGAACATTAAGATAGACACCGTACTATCAGTCGTATTTACTACTGTACATTAATATAGACACTGTACTATCAGTCGTATTTACTACTGTACATTAAGATAGACACCATACGGTCAGTCGTAATTACTACTGTATATTAAGATAGACACCGTATTATCAGTCGTATTTTTACTGTACATTAAGGTAGACACCGTACTATCAGTTGTATTTACTACTGTACATTAAGACAGACACCGTACTATCAGTCGTATTTACTACTGTACATTAAGACAGACACCGTACTATCAGTCGTATTTACTACTGTATATTAAGATAGACACCGTACTCTAAGTCGTATTTACTACTGTACATTAAGATAGATACTGTACTATCAGTCGTATTTACTACTGTATATTTAGATAGACACTGTACTATCAGTCGTATTTACTACTGTATATTTAGATAGACACTGTACTATCAGTCGTATTTACTACTGTACATTGAGATAGACACCGTACTATCAGTCGTGTTTA